>PYAF01000005.1:6830-49426 GCA_007407185.1 Glycine tomentella
TAGGATTGGGTTTCGTCTTGCTTATCCCTTTAATTGATTTTATCTATGCATTTTCTATTCTTGTTGACGCACACGTTTAGGTAAACTTAACTCGATTCCTCGCAATTAAGCCCTATGGATATTTTACTAAATATCGATTCCTCGCATACTTAATTAAATATCCAAGCATTAAGATCATATTCACGTGTTTAATGCGATCTAAACATTATGCCCTATTCCTAGCAACGTAACGTAACGAGTAATTTCATTCAGTTCAAACCCTAAGATTACTTTCCAGTCTCACTTAGGAATTTAAGTTCGTGACCCTAGTGATCAATTAGAATCAAGCATTAAGCGTAGAATGAAATTACCAACAAGAAGTAGAACGATGCATAAATAATTAAAAGAGCATAGGGATAAGAAGAATACGTCCAATCCTTAGAGAAGCTTAAGCGAACATGGGCAGAATCTCCTCGAGAGAATCACCGACTAAGCTCGTCATCGATCCTCTCTTCGGCAGAATCTCCTTACACAAGTCACTCAACCTCACTTCCCTAAGTTCTACACTCACTTAGAAAGCTAAAAACAAAGAAACAAGAACAAGCAAGTGCTTGGGAGAGAAAATGAAGTGAAGAATGATGCCTTGCTCCCAAAATTCGTCCCATATTTATAGGAAATGGCCTCTTGCCTGCTTGGGGCGCCCAGGCGACCAGAATAGCCTATTTTCAGGCGCCTGGGCGAGCTAGGGCGGTTCCTTGGGGAGTGTGGGTCGCCCAGGCGACCAAAATACACATGAATTGGTGGCCTGGGCGAGCTAAAGACTTAACCTTGAAGAATCCCTTAGGCCTAATTTGTTGTTTGAGGCTTCTTCCTTTTCTTAGTTCACCCTAGGCTCCTATTTTCGCAAGCTTGGCTCTTCCGTAATCTTCAAACATAGCAAAATTGAATCAATTAATTGGACGAAAGCTTCTCAAAACACAAAAGCATAGCTTACCTTAATATTATGATCATTTAACTAGGTTTCTAGGGTTATCTTGTGATTAAATCTACAAAAATGATGGATAAGTGCCATGTTTGAATCCTATTTCCTGCTGATTTGTGGCACTTATCATTGGTGAACATAGGAAGCTCCAACTTCATGAATTGGAGGAATTGAGGTTTTAAGCTTATGAGAATTCCAAGCTTTATAAGCAAAGAGTTAAAGTTTATAATGATAAAAGGCTTTTGAAAAGGAATTTTCAACATGGTCAACATGTTTTGTTATTTAATTCTAGATTGAGATTGTTTCTAGATAAGCTGAAATGTAAGTGGTCTCGATCATTCATCATCAATGAAGTCATGACACATGGAGCTGTTATATTGGAGGATCCAGCCATAAAGAGGGCATGGACTGTGAATGACAGTAGAAGCAAACACTACTTGGGTGGTCATGTTGAGAGGCTCACCACTATTGTCCAATTGCAAGAAGTCTGAGCCACAACAAGGGCGTCCAACTTAAAAGACGTTAAAGAAACGCTCATGGAAGGCAACCCAATATTTCTAATTTTTTTTTTAATATGTGTTGTTTGAACTTTATGTCTTGTGTTTCTCAATTATGTTTCTGAACTTTACTTTTGAGTCTTTATTGGAATATTATGATTTTGAATGTGTATGTTTCAATTTGTAGGTTGAGTATAGTTTTAAATATGTCTCTATTTAGTGTGAAACTGTGTTTTAATATTCTAGACATTTGTACATGTTACTTGTTTCTTTTAACATGTTCGTAATTTTGTATGTTGATGTGAAAAATTGGTTTTAGCAATTCTTAAATGATTTTATAAAAGGTTGTATATTTGTAATCTTGAGTTTTGAGTTATGTGTTGAAACAATTGTAATTGAATTTTAACATGAATGGAAGCATTAAGGGTGAGATTTGGGAGGAAGAGATTAAAACTTTTAATATATATATATATATATATATATATATATATAAACTCGCCTGGGCGAGTAGACGTCAATTTTAAAAATAAAATAGAGGGGTGAAATCATATTTCAACCCATTCCAATTCACTCTTCTGCTTCTCAAGAAAAAATTCGAGACTCTCGCTTTCCTTCTCTCAAAACTCGCCAAAGCCATCATCTATTCACGAAATTCATATTCTCTCACACACCACTCTATCTCATTCAAGTAAGTTTCACATTTTCATCAATTTTCTTGCAATATTATTTGTTTTCTTTGTGTTTTTGTTATTTCTCAATGAGTTTCAAGATAGGTGTTGTTTATGCACGAATTGATCATATGCTCAAATTTTGTGGTCGTTTTTTGTAATTCCTAGTCCTAATGTTTTCTCTCTACGTGTTTGTATATCATGTTTGCACATTATCCTTCATTTACACGTACTTTTACATGTGCACACCAACTATTCGATAAAATGTCACAATGGCTAGTTCATGTTTTATTTTAAATTATGAATGAATGCTAATCTTTAAACATGTTCAGGCATTACTCTAGGTGTTAAGCTAACTTAGTTTGTTTGGACCAAGTTTGTTTGAATGCCAAGAGTGTGAGCTAATCTTGAATTGTCAAATTTCCTTGGATCCAAGCACATGAGTTGTTCTTTGAAAGCTTAATTTGTTTAGACTGAATTGAGGTAGCTTGTTCGGACTGAATTACCTTGCACATGAATTGTCTTTTGAATGTTGAATTTTTATTTTTTGGAATGATGTGCACTGAGCTGTTAATTTATGTGTTGTGTTTTAAGCTGAACAATAAATGAAAAACACAAAAAAAATTGACTTATTGGTTGCTATGATTGGGAAAGCTGAAAGTGAAGTGCATTTTTGTTTAGTGAAAAATGATTTTTATATTAATTTTGGTGTGGATGTGACTTTGTTGCAGATGGCTCCAAAGAAACTGGCAACTAAAAGGGCTCAGAAAACCACTGTAGGGGAAGGATCTATCACATCTCCATATGCAGATTTTGATTTTAATGGACACAAATTTCGTCATAATGAGGAGCACCAATGACGTTTTGAGGTTATAAAATATTGGTCCTTCCTCAAGGAATGAAGAGTACAACTAGCACAGGGCGATTATCCTAAGTTCACTGAGGAGATAACTAAGAGGAATTGGAGACAACTTGCAGAACCAATGCCCAAATATGACGCTGAAGTTGTCTTAGAATTCTATGCTAATGCTTGGCCTACTAAGGATAGAGTTCTTGATAAGTGTTCCAAAGTGCGCAACCAATGGATCGCTTATGATATAGATGCAATGAATCAATTTTCAAGGAATCCATTGATCTTGGAAGAATGACAAGAATGTGAATACACTTCAAGGAGAGACAGGACTACTGGTTTTGATGAAGAGGCAATAGGTCAACTGCTTTGCTTTCCAAGTTGTGACTTTGCTCGTAGCATGGTAGGGAAACGGTGGATCATGCAAACAAATATGACCATTCTTACTCAAATTTGGATGATCTTTATCTTGAGTAATATCCTTCCAAGTGATCATAACTCTGATCTGACTCTACCAAAATGTCAACTGGTCTACAATTTCATGAAGTAGATTAGTGTTCATGTGGCCCAATTTGTAAAGACCCTTATTGTGGTGCGGGTAGCGCCAGATCCCGCGCTGATAGCGCCGAGATCCTTCAGCAGAAAACCCTGTTAAGGGTGTGGCGCGGTTAGCGCCAGAGCTAGCGCGGATGGCGCCAGACTCTTTGGAATGTGGCGCCAGGGGCGCCAGGGGCGCCAGGGTCGCGCTGGTGGCGCGAGATTCTCTGGAGGTCCACGCCTGGAGCGCCAGAGTTGGCGCTGGGAGCGCCAACTGGGTGTGGACTGTGGCGCGGATCGCGTGGGGATTGGCGCGGATCGCGTGGGGATTGGCGCGGATCGCGCCAGAGGTTTGGCTTGTCCACGCTGTTGGCGTGGGAGCGGCGTTGAGGGCGCCACAGGTTTGCAACTGGTGCGGATCGCGCGGGAAGGTCGGTGCAGACTTATTAAAGGGGGGTCTTGTTTGGGAGAAGAAGAAGACCATTTTCTTCTTCCTCCAAGCCTCCAGCAGCCATAGGAGAGCTTCCCAAGCTCCCATGACCTTGCCTGATGACCTAAACGCTTCCTGAACCCTTTAATCTTCCTAGAAACCTTGAGAGAGCGAGAATCCTTCCTCCATTTCACCAAAACCTCCATATTCTGAGGAACCTCCAGAGAGGTGGATGAAAGCTCGAGTTTGGCGAGGAACAGCTGTGGCCCAGCGGCACCAGGGCTCGGGAGAGCAGCCCAGAGGCTTTCCTCATCAGTTCTGAGGTAAGAAACTCGAGTTTCTCCGTTTGATTTTGGATTTGGGGGGTTTTGATGAATAGTGACCCATCTGTGATAGGGCTAGAATTAGCTTTGGGTCCAGTTGAGAGATGTGATTAGAATGATGAGAGGAGGAAGGATTAGCTTTCAGTTTATGATTTGGTGACTGTTGGTTTTGGCTCTAGGTGAGGGCATGTGTGACTTGGACTGAGTCACTTGTATTGAGACATGCCAGAGCCTTTATGATGGGTTTAAGGTGCCTGATAGGCCATGGAGACGGTGTCTGGTGAGATAGACCGTCCAAGCCCTGAGAAACCCTGAGGACTTGGGTCTTTAGAGCTTTTGAGCTCACTGATGATGGCTTGGTTTGAGTCTGGAATGACTCTGAGGCCATGGATGGATCTGAGATAGACCACTGAGGGTCTATGGAAAGGCTTGTAGAGGATGAGCCTGATGAACCCTAGAGTAGATGACTTGGGTTGAGGGAAAGGACTGTGGTTCCTTCCCAGAGGCAATTGAGGACTACTTGATGAGCTTATGCATGATTATATGCTTGAATGGTCTGTGATATATGTTTGTATGCCTTGGTAGGGCTTGACACAGTGGGTGTCAGAGAAGCAGACCATCAATGGAGGCTAGAGCTGTGAGGCACGGCTAGCCAGGTAAGCTCATAGTTCTGGGGTTTTCCCCTTATTCTGGGTTGCCACCGTATGGGTGATGTATGATATATATATGCATGTGCTGAGCCTGAGAGGCTGATGAATGGTGCTTTGAGTGAATCTCAGACCGTTCTAGATTTTTGGAATATGTGATGGCCTAGTGTGTGCTGGGCTGTAATGATGAACCCTAGGATAGACACTGAGACAGTGTGAGGTTATGAGACACCTGAGATGGCAGGTGTGAGGCCGTGGGCCTTTGAGAGAATGCAGATCATGAGATGATTTGTGATGGAACCTAGAGGATACTGGATGAGTATCAGGCTAGTTGAGGTTCCCTAGCCAGAGGTAGAGTTTGAGGACTCCCTGGAATAGCTGAGATTCCTTGGGAGGTGCCACTGCTCTCCACCAAAGTCCTAGGGATGGATTGCCCTGTATGGATTTTCCTCCTTAGGCAGTGATTATAAAGTCCTGGACGACTATTCCTAGGCAAGTGATTATGAAGTCCTGGACGGCTATTCCCAGGCAAGTGATTATGAAGTCCTGGACGGCTATTCCCAGGCAAGTGGTTATGAAAGTCCTGGAGGGCTATTCCCAGGCCAGTGTTTGTGAAGTCCTGAGTTGAGGAGCTCCTCAGGCAAAGTGTGTGAAGTCCTGAATGGTGGATTCAGGCAATGTTTGTATGGTTCAGAGTCCTGAGTTGAGGGATCTCCTCAGGCTATGTTTGTATGATTTAGAGGCGGTGCCTCTCTTGTGTTGAGAAGTGTCCAGGGTATGACACTGATAATAGAGTACCTCTGTGAGACAGGCTATGAGAGCCAATATGAGTTACTGGTGCCATGGTTATGGCTTTGATCTCTGTGAGATGGCTGAGAGAGCCAGGATGAGGTGGAATACCTCTGATGCTGAGAGCATCTAGTTATGGATGGCTGTGAGAGCCATGACGATGTGGAATACCTCTGATGCTGAGAGCATCCTGTTATGGACCCAGATGGTTGGGATGTGTGAAAGCTAGGATGATGTCCTAGGCTTTGTATTGTTGAGCGAGGATGATATCTTTGGCTCTGTTTTATGTTTTGCTTGTGCTTGGAGGTGAACCAGGGTTAGGGAGGATTTCCCAGAACCCTGAGTTTACTGAGACGTTTGTCTCACCCTGTGTGGGGTTTGTGGTTTTCAGGTGCTTCTTGAGGAGAGGAGCGACCTCAGGGCAGGAGGCCCTAGTGGACCAGATAGGCTGGATGGGAGGCTGCAGTAGAAGACCAGAGCAGAGCTTCAAGAGATGAAGCTAGTCTTAGATCTCTGTGTAGTTGTAGGGTATGTGTATACCCATTTTCTGTACATATTATGATGAATGACCCATCCGTGGTCTTGTTTTTGAGCATGTATATGTACAGATGTTGATGTTGTATGAAAGTATGTTTCCTCCTGATTATCTCTGTTTAGTTTTGTGTATCTGCCTATATTGTTGTTTATGTTTTATCTGGATCAGCAAGGGCTTGTTTTATGTTCTTTGTTTTGTGGTTTTTATATTCCATGCATAATGTAATCAGGATAAATGATTCTATCGCTTCCGCACCGCATGTATTTAACGCTGATAACGTGCATATGGATATCATTGATGATAACATACCGGAGACGTCCGGGGTGTTACACAATTGATTTCAGACGCCCTCTATTATTATGTCATTACAGAACCTCCTAGGCACCCATTGGACCCAGAAAAATAAAACAAAGCACATGGCTTTCCAGCCTTAATATCAGGTCTATGCAAGTTCTATGGAGTGTCGATCATATTAACCAAACCCATTCGGTCTCCCATCAAAAGATCATTCATTGAAAAAAATTGCATGCCTAGGCAGGTACAACAACTAGAGTAGTTCCTTAGCCAGCAGCAGACGCTTCACCACCACCATGACAACAACCATAATTGGAGTCCATCTCAGCATACCTCTAGAGGATGGAACTCCAGATGCACACATACATGCGTCATTTGGCTTATCAATAGTCAGCCAACCACAAGTGCCAGATGCAGTTGAATGAAAACTTCTACCACTATACACTGCACCAACATCGCCAGGATCCTAATCCCTACCCTTGGCCTACCTAGGGATGGCAAAGTGGGCCAACCTACCAAAAACAGATCGGGCTGGCCCATTTTGCAAAGTGGGCTAACAATGCTAGCCCGCCCCACTTAAAGGTAGGTTGGTGGGTCAATGGGCTAGCCCACCTAAAAAAACAAAAAATTATAAAAATAATACAAATGTAATTAAATTATGCTAAAATTAATGATAAATCCTAGTCTGTAATCATTTTAATACCTTATCTCGCATGAGAAGCAACAAAAACAAGTCCTACTCCAAGATCCATTGAGATTCTAAGAACAACATACACAAGTGGGGGAACAAAACTAGAATCTGAAACATATATGCAAAAATCAACCTAGAAAATGTTACTTGTACTAGATTAATACAATAAATTCAAGTTAGCAAAGCAACATCCATACATTAGAATTAAGAGTCATGTCTCTGTCATTCAATTCAATTTTTTTTTATAAAAAAATCTGGTCCGGTAGGATTGCCCGAGATTAGCCCAGAATTTTAGTGAGCTGGGTTGGCCCGACCCGTTTAAACAAATGGGTTGATAATGCCAACCCTCCCCCCCCCCCCACTTTTTTTAGTGGGCTGGCCCATCAGGCCAAGTCTATTTTGTCATCCCTAGGCCTATCCCAGAACAATTTAGAACTACTTTTGCATAGCCTAGAGACAAGCATATTTTTCAGGAGGAGTTGAGTTTTTTCTTCTTTCTAATCTTGTGTTGTTTTAGCTAGTGCTTCTTGTACTGTGTTTCCTCGTGGATTTTAGAACTTTTTAAAAATAAGAGGATCAAAATTGTAAAAATAGAAAAATAAAGGGATAAGATTGCATGCCAAAATTATATTACACTCTTAGTAATATTATGTAGTTTTATTAAAAAAGGTAATCTTTCAAATTATTTTTTAATTTATTTAAAATATAAATAATTTTTAAAATTAATTCTGTTGATATTAGTTTAAAATTAATTTTATTAACTTTGACTCAAAGAAAAATAAATGTGTAGAAAAAGTGTTTGAAGTTTAAGACATAAGTCACACAAGAGTTTCTCAATATTAGACTATCTTTGGATTCCAAGTCAATCCTTATTAACGTAAATATATGGTAAAAGAGTCACATATGAGATTTTATCAATAAATGATTATTATATATTAGAGAAAATATAATTAAATAAGAAGATAAAATAAATATGTTTTTATTTTTCGAATTTGTATTTTTTTTGTTATTTCTACATTCAGGGGTTAAAAATGGATACAGTTAGATGTTTTTATAAATTTCTATTCTTGAGAATTGTATTCTTAGAAATATTATGCTTGAGAATATTATTCAATGAATATGTTTGGTTGTCATTAGGGATTTAAAAAAAATTAAAAAATGAAATAAACATATAAAGAATAAAGTGGGGATGAGTAGTTATTATCGAAAATAACTTATATTTTTATGAGAATGTAAGATATTTTAATTTTCATATAAGTATAAGAAGTAACATAAATATATATATGTATTTTATATTTCAAGAAATCAATCATTCGTGAGAATGTTGTTAAAGACTTGTATTAAACATAAGAATATAAAATTTTCAAATCTATATTTCTGAAAAACTTTCTTGATACCTTCAAACAAATTCTTGGTTAGAGGATGAAATTGTAACAATAAAAAGATAAATGTCCAGAAAATATGATGGAGGCGTGGCCTTGAGGGAAGAGAAGAATGGACCTTTAGTGAATAACAAAGGCCCAATATTAGACGTGGCTAATGTAGAAATCAAATCAGTTGGCGTGGGCTTAGAAAAGAAGTTGGTAGAAGGGGATTTTATAGTTTTCCTTTTTGTTTCATTTTACTAAATAGAAGCATGTGAAAAATAATTGTGATAAACTGGTAATATTATTTTATAATAATGATAAATAGAAGTAAAAATAATAATTTTAAATTAAAATATGTACCAAAAAATTTAATAAATTTTTTGTTTTTAAATAATAATAATAAATTTTAGTTAATAGATTTTATATTATGATATTAGATTAAAAAAATATTAAAAAACCACCAAATTGAACTAAATCAAATCAAACTACAATGATTTGGTTTGGTACAAAATTGATATCATATTTAGATTAAACCAAAAATCAAATCAATCTTTATTTTATGTTTAATTCAAATATTTTTGTCTAAAAATAAAATCTAATGGAACCACAAATGTAATGATCTAATATATCTCTAGATAATTTTTATTAGTGTCTATTTGTAAGAAGCGTATATTAGTAAAAATTGTAAGTATGTATAAATATTAAAGGTGAAATTCTTGTTCATTAAATCGGACTGATTTCTTGATTACATCACATCTTGTTGTACCAATACGAGATTCACCATACTTCACCGTAGTTCCTAATTTATATAGAAAAGTTAAAGATTATACATCATCCATAATTTATAATACTCTGTAATATACTAGTAATAGGAAACCTATTGGTCATATATTTTCTAAATACGATCCTTATTTATTTTTCATATGCTAACGTTACCCTTTCCTTAACTCAGAAATTTTCTCCTACGCTTTCCTCAACATCAGAATCGTCATCAGATTCATGTTTCCTCCATAACCCGGTACGAAGGGAGGATTCACGTTATGGTTGCTGGAAGAGATGTTAATAGGTTCCATTGGTGAATTAGGGTAGGCGTGAGCAAACTGAAGGAATGGATTATTAGGGTTAAACATGTCATTAAGGACTGATACAGGAAAATGAATTCCAAAATATACATAAATCCAAATAACAGGGTGCATGGTAATAATATAGCAATTTCTATCTTAATTCTGTAGCACCACCAATCTAGAACATCAAGGAAAATGATTACTGTTGTCATCTATAAAACAAATAAAACAAATCTAGTGAGAAATAAAATTTCTCAGTAGGCAAAACTAAACCATCAAATAAGTTAGTACGTTAGTCATTCATCAAATAATTCCAATATCATCAATAAATAACCATTCAAACAATATATATGCATGAAATTCCAGAGTGCACATGGTCTCTATATATCTTACTGTATGTAGCTACACCTCGTAATGAATGTAGTACGCTGCGACCCTCTTACGCAAACAATGTATGATCAATTCCATGATTTTGCACTTGGTCTCTACATCTTGTACTGGATGTAGTATTAAATTCTATTTCGCAAATCTCGTACTGAACTCGAAAACATGAATCAATATGTATCATCACATAAAATCCATAATACAATCAATGAGCAAATTTGTACAACCTCATGGAAAATTTTCATCCAAAACATCTCAATATACCAATTGTATGGCTCGGATACCATACCTTATTCAATCAAAATTATGCCAACTTGTGCATGGCAAAAATAATCTCCTCAAGTTAAAGACAACATGTTAGTAATATAGCTAACAAACCATAATATATCTCCCAAATAATTTCTAATTCTTTTACACTATCACAATAAAAGATTAAAACTTCACCTAGACCTTATGTTCTTCTGAACTTATCACCAACATTTTCATATAAGCAAACGTCCAAATTCCATCAAAATCAAGTCCAAAGGTCACCAAAATAAAGTCCAAATATTACTAATATTTTAGCATATCAATCATCAACCTATCATATTCTTAAATCAACATAACCACATCATAAAATACCCTTTAATGATCTGAAAATTCAGCCTACTAGGGTCAACCATAAACCTACACCATTGCAGATAAAGATTAGTCCAAATAAACTCTTAATTAAATATTGAAGCCTAGCCTACTTTAAGTAAATTGGGTTGCAATTGTCCAAGTAAGTGGTTGCACTTCTTTAAAGTCTTCAAGGAAGGAAGTCTTAGAATAATTTATATGAAATAAAAGAAGACAATGGACGTATAGGATACTATAGGAGTGAGCTATGGTTACAAGTAAATAAGAAAGTGAGAAATGAAAGCAAGGTGCAAGGTGGAAAGCAAATGGGCCGTGAGAGTGAGCTTGGATGCTAGTAGTGTACGTGCAACTTTTTGTGATATCATAAGCTATTTATATTAAGTTAGTTAGTTAGGTATTAAGTGAATTAGATAGGTTTTAACTTGGTTAGTAGTTAGTTCAATTTTAAGGTAACTAACTAATCATAACTTGAAGATATTATCCTATAATTTTGTCTTTATTCACTATATTTTTCTTATCCAATCATTACAAATATTCCTTCTTGCTTGACTTAAGTGCACGTGGAGGCCTTGCCAAGTATCTTGATTTCATTTGTTTGATTCTTGTAATTAAACCCACACAAGGCTACATATCACCTTTTTCCTTTGGCCTTCACGTAGACTCACACCAACACACACATACTCACAATTGCTTCTATAATTTAGTGTTTGAAGCAAAATTCCATTCATTAATACTTACTGTCCACGTTGATAGCCTCCTTAAAAGGCTTGTTCAAGAAGCTTGGTTTTAGTTTGTCTTATTCACCTCATACATTGACTACTCCTTTGACTCTTGTACACCACTTCCATTTGCTATTGTTTTTGTAAAACCTCACGTACCCATGCATGCTTAAATTAAAGAAAGATTCCTTTGTTCTTAGCTGGCTATAGCACGTGGATTTGGAGTCTTCAAGAATCAAATTCTGATTGGTTCTAGGCTTTTGGCTAAAAATTAGCTTTTGCTCCCAAGTTAGATAGCTTCCACGTATAACATACATGTTTTTCACTTCCAAATTGCCTAGAAAGTTTACGTATAGGCTTGCTTTATGTTAGGCTTTTGTTTCTTTAATTTATTTCAAGTGTACTTCATGTAGTTTTAGGTTACTAAGATAGCTTCTTATGTGATCTTAAGCTCTTAGTCCACATTTTACATATGCTAGGGTATGTCTCTTCCTTAATTAATTCAAACATAAATATAATAAGCTCAAGATAAAAATTTGAGGATGTTACAACAAACATCCTTAGAGGACAAAGGTGAGAAAAAAATGAAATACTTTCACAATATAAAAAATACAATAAAAAATAAAGAAAAAAGGTATGGAGAAAAAATAGGAGTGCAAAAAGAAAAAAAAACCATGTTACTATTTTCACAATATAAGAATATTTTAAACTCTTCATCAACTAAAACAAAACATATAAAAATTTTATCAAAAATTAATTTTAGAGTCAGAATCAATTTTCTAATATGAAATTAAACACGCAGAAAGTGTTATCCCAATAGAGGCAATAACATTGTCAGCGCACCAAGAACAATAGATTTAGATCACAATTGGCTTATTCACGAAAATATTCTCCCTCACAATAGCAACATGGAACAAGGAAAAAAGACCAACACCTGGATTCCAATAAGCGTGATTGGTTTACATATGAAGGGAAATGAGGATACTAGATATTAATAAAAGTAACAAAAACTCAAAAATAGAAATGGAAAGCAACAAAGTTCCCTCTGCTAGGGTTTCATGCCTGTTGACGAAGGAAGAGAAGGACCTGGTCGAGAAAAGAAAAAAAATAAAGGGGACGGGAGAGGTCTGGTGACTTTTCCCACCTTGTCTCATATGCTGGTGTTTGGTAACTAGAAGTGGAGAAGCCTGCTGGTTGTGTAGGAGAGGAGGACATTGTTGGGAGGAAGTGATGAGGAATTCTTGGTGCACAAAGATATAGAGGATGATAATGAAGAGGAGAATGAGAAATATGGTGAAGCTGGAGATATTCGAGTGTAGGAAAGAAAGCTTGGACAATATGATTGTCTGACTTTTATACTCCCAAAACTCTAGGAAGATAGGGTTTAAAGCCCTAAAAGCTCGTCTGAAGCAGATATGGATACAAAAAAGGATTCTTCACATGATAGATATTTGGGTAAACTTCTTTAGAAACACTTCTAAAAGAAGAAAAACATGAGATGAGCTTTTTCATAAGCAAAAATAAGCTCTCCATTGGCTAATTTTTAGAAGCTCACCAATATAGCTTCTCTAAAAGAGGAGATGACATCTACAAATGAGCTAATGGAAAACTTATTTTAGATTATGGAGGCATCATTTCATTTTTTTTCTTCTTACTTTCTTCTTCTAAAAGTGCTACTAGAGAAGCTTACATCCAAACAAGCCCATAGACAACTATTATTTCTTTGTTACAACTCTCATAGGGAGGATTTGGTGAAAGCCCAAACGGAAGGATCTTGGCTAATTTATGACCACTAACTAGTTGTGCGAGAGATTGTGATCAAAATTTAATATATGAGGGACCTTGGACTATTGAAAAAAAAAGCTCAAAGACCAAGGAGAGGAAATGAGGAGCAAGGTGTTAGTGGGAACCACAATGCTATGGGGTCATATTATGATTTATTGAGGGAAGAGGATAACGAGTCAATGCCAAGCTATAATGGTCACCAACCAAAAGGGAGCCATTTTTCGAAAGGGGGGACAAAAGGGGTATATGTTAGTAATAGTGGTAACATGGGGGTCAATCGTCAAATAGTAAAAACAAAGGAGGAAAACTAGTTGTTAAATCTTCAGGAGGAGTTATGGATAACAACCATATAATGGGCAATGAGGAAAACATTATAAAGACAAATAGCGAGGTTCAAATAGGTGTTTTTGGAGTAGCCAATGGTTCAAATTAACAAGAACAACAAATAGAACCATGATGGGAGTCATTTAGTTGATCCTCAAAAGGAGAAACTATAGTGTTTTGGAGGATGGCGAGAATAGGGAAGTCTTGGGGGGATATAAGTAGATGGATTTCCATTAGGATAAAGTGGATTTCCATCATTCCTCTAGGCCACTAGAACAAGAGAGTGCTGGAGCAGATGAAAACTATCCTAATAATTCACCTCTAACCTCTTTGGATATGGTGCATTTTGGGACCTCTTATATGGATGTCGTGGTGGAGACAACTCATTCTCAAGGAGTTGACAGGCTTTTTGCTTAATTTCTCTTGTTTGATGATGAATACAAATAAGGACATTTTTATCTAGAATTACAA
Organism: Glycine tomentella; assembly: GCA_007407185.1. Lineage (NCBI taxonomy): Eukaryota > Viridiplantae > Streptophyta > Magnoliopsida > Fabales > Fabaceae > Glycine > Glycine tomentella. The sequence continues at coordinate 20,785 of PYAF01000005.1, forward strand.
GGGAGTTGCTCATAAGTCCTTCTTTCGTTTTTACAACAATATGTGGATGTTCATCAGCTTCTCATAATAGCCATTTTTGAGATTAGATGTGATCCATGAATTTTGGATTTTGGGTTATGGTTCTTTCGATTTTGTTGAAGGGAAAGGGTATTCAGGAGGAATTATAATTGCATGGAAAAGCAACAAAGTGGAGGTTCAATAGGTTGATAAACATTCACAATATATAACATCAAGTTAAAGTTTAAGGGAGGTAGTTGTTTTTCTTTACCACTCCTTATGCTAATCCCAATGAGGCTCAAAGATCGAATATTTGGCAGTCTCTGAGGATTTTATCTCAAACCATTCAAAATAGCTGGCTTATAGCATGAGATTTCAATGACATCCTGTTCCAATAGGAGAAGGAGTGTGATGGTTTCTATTAGGAAGTGTCAAAAGTTTTCTAATAGAATTAATCATTGTAAGCTCATTAACTGGGTGCTATGGGGCCTCATTTCACGTGGAAAGGTCCTAAGTATGACGGGCTAGATAAAATTTATGAAAGGTTGGATAAGGCATTGTGTAATGATGAATGAAGGCTTCTTTTTCTTGAGGCAGTTGCGAAGGTGCTTCATAGGGTAAATTTTCATATTACCATTCACTACTCATTTCTCTTGAGGGCCAATATGTTGGAAGATCTTGCAAGAATTTTAAATTTGAGTTTGCCTGGTTAACTCACTCTTCTTACCAAAGTGTTGTGGAAGATTCTTGGCACAAGGATGGACAATTCTTGGTTAATCTTAATAATCTCAATGACACCTTGTCTCATTGGAGAAAACATGTTTTTGGTGGAATTAATATTAAGAAGTAGAATCTTGTTGCTCATATTGGAGGCATTCATAGGTGCCTTTATGAGGGGCAGCATAATCTTTTCTTGATGAATCTCGAGACGGAGCTACAAGCTGAATTAGCCATAGTTCTTCAGCAAGAAGAGCTAAGATGGTTCTAGAGATTGAGGGCCAAATGGTTTACTGAGGGAGATCGAAATACTAGGTATTACTGTTGATTCAAAGAGGAGCTAATGCATAAAAGGACAAGGTTCAAGCTTGGTGGTTTTGTGCTTTCAACATGCCTCATTACAAGTGTATCAAAGAAGCTTTGGATGATCAATTTGATTTATGTAAAAGGGAAGTTGAATAATCTGATAATCCATTGAACATTGCAACATAACCATTGTTAGATTAATGGTCTAAGTAAAAGCAATTAACTAGTAAGGCATTTAAAAAGCTAAGTTTTTGGAAAAATTAAGTCTTACTGAATTAATCGATTATTTGATTGTTGGCATCGATTATTTTGTTCTTCGTGCCTTCTGGAAAACAAAGCAAGAACACTGTAATCGATTACATATCGAATTAATCGATTACACAGGCTAAAATAGAAAATCATGTTGACTGTCTTAATCGATTACAGAATTTCGTAATCGATTACATCTATGCCTGAGGATTACATGATCAGCTGGTTTAATCGATTACATAGTACATTTGAGAATACATGACTGACTGTCTTAATCGATTACCATATTCAGTAATTGATTACTCAATGCATTTAGAAAGATATGTCTGTCTGGTTTAATCGATTACTTCACGGAATAATCGATTATATTGTTCATAGCCCAAACCCAGAACTTATTAAAAGCACTTTAATCGATTACATTCTTGGATTAATTGATTACAAATGCGAAATAATCGATTACAAGAGCGGGTTTAATCGATTATTTTCAGTTAGAAAGCTGTTATAAATAGAACCTCTTGCTCTGTGCTTTTAAAACAAAAACTTTGAGAAATTCGTACACTGAGCAATCACAAACGTTCATAAGCTTTCTTTAGTGAGTTTTCTGAGTTTCTAACATCATTGTGGCTTCACCAATTCATATGGGTTATTGATTTGAAGAGTGAAGCATCATTGGTTTTCAAAGCAAAAGGAAAGGAAAGCTTTCTATTTGTAATCTCTCTTTCAACCTGATTGAATCATTCATATGCATATGTACTTTGGATTATCAGGTGAAATCTTTCCTTAGTCTTTGAAGGTGTATTTCTTTTAATTGATTTTTTGTAAAGATTGGCTTATTGCAAATGGGTTTCTTGCTTGATGATTAGAGATAGTGTTTCTCTAAGGGAAGCTGAGTAGTGTTCTCAGTTTGGGTTTGGTCTCTAAGGGTCTAATAGTGTTTTAGACTTTTGAACTTTATCTAGGGTTGATAACGAGAGGCTTGTAATATCTTGTAAGAATATTTTTTTGCAATAGTGGAACTCTACTCTAGTGTTGAGTGGAATAACTGGATGTAGCTTCATAGTGTTTGAAGTGAACCAGTATAAAAATCTGTGGCTAATCTTCCTTCTCTTCTCTTCATCTCTAAATAGCTTTGGTTGTGATTTATATTATTTGCACAGAAAGTTTTTACAGCTTATTGGTTTCTTGGCAATGGAATTTGATTGAATAAATGATTCTTGGTTTCAAAATAGTTTTAAAGTGATAAAGATCCTGTGGCAACTCTGATTTGAAATTTTAATTTACCAAGGTTCAACCAATTCACCCCCCCTCTTGGTTGTTTTGAACTATTCCTATCATTTTCAATTGGCAACAAGAGCTGGTTCTTGAAAGTTACTCAAGATCACTTTTTCTTTCAAAAAGAAACATGAATACTTCTCAGATAACCTTTAAGGAGGGTGCCTCTTTAAACAGACCTCCTATGTTTGAAGGGGAACATTTCAGTTTTTGGAAAAATAGAATGAAGATCTTTATTCAATCAAATGACCCAGGAGAATGGAATGCAATAGTGAAAGGTCCCTTTATTCCAAAGAAAACTGTGGCAAATGAATTGATTCCCAAAGAATGGGATGAGATGACTGAGGCTGAACAAAAAGCTGCACAATATGATCAAGTGGGGTTACTTCTCCATCTTCTTCTCCTTGCATCTCAACTGGGTATGCCACTTTTTGTATCTCATCCACCCACTATGAGGTTTGGCTGATTTTATATTGTAGTTAAGGCCAAGCACTTGATGTAAATTCCATTTGGATGTATTGAATGCTATTATTCATTTATCAAAAGTTGATTTACTGCACTTTGCTTTAATATCTTCATCTCTTCTTTAGACCTGATCAATCTAAGTGAGAGCTCAGAGCTAGGGTTCACAATAGGAATATTGGGGCTTTGGTCTTGGAACTAGGTGTAGTAACTTGCTTTACATCACCTAGGAATAGGGATGCATGCTTGTAGCTCATTCATGTGTTTACTTAATGCTTAACTCTCAAAAAGTTACTAAGGGATTAGGGCTTGTTAGTGGGTTAAAGAACTATGTCACTGAGGAATCGAGGGCTTGGTCAATATATGAAAAACACATTAGCTGAACAACTTAGATATTTGAGTGTAGTAAACAATACCATTTCATTGGAAGGAACATCAAGTGTGGGTTGCGCTAGCTACATTCCCTACATATCGTTATAATCTAATTACTTGTTGATATTAGTTAATGTTCATAGTTAGCTTTTAATTTATTTCGTACACATATACAACAACAACTTTATTCACTTTATTTGTCATCCAACTTATTGATTCAATTTATAGTTTAATTGGTCAAACAATCCTCGTGGGACAATATCTTTCTTACTACTTTATTACTTGTACGACCGATGCACTTGCCGAGTACGCAACACACCATTACTACAAGAAAAGGTTAGTAAAACAAAACAATAATGGACCTTACCACTCATTAAGTGTTTACACTCTTTAACACTTGTGTTTCACACTTGTAAGACTTTTTCTATAAGGTTGACTCTTGTCTATTTCCACTCTCTAACTCTTCTTCAACTCTTGAAATCAACCAAAGATTCCAATTCAATGAATATCCAAAGTGAAAGATGAAAAAAATCCAAACTCAACTTAAGAGAGGTCAAGGACGAAAGAAAACTCTAAGACAAAACCTTGGAAATTTATAAGACAAGCAATAAAAGCTCCACAAGAAAAACACAACTCAAAAGGAAAGTCAAAGAAAGACAAAGATGAAGATATATATAAAAAAACTTGGCTAAATATAAACTGTTGGATATAGGGGGAGCATCAAGAAGATTGAAGCTTAGGACTTGGAAGAAGTATTTTGAGCTTTTTCACATGCCATGAAGATTGTAACTCAAAAAGAAGTGTTAAGAAGCCAATCTGTTGATCCTAGCATTGGATGCATTAAATCATTTAAATACTTAAATATTTTCATCAAAATATTAAAAGCAATCTTTTGAATAGGCAATGTTTTGGAAAAAAATGCATATCTTACTGTGTTAATCGATTACACCACGGGTTAATCGATTATTTGCTTCATTTTTGATCTGGAAAAGCTTTAAAGAATAATTTAATCGACTACCTCCACTTGTAATTGATTAAATTAGTGTTAACTAAAAGCCTTCACTGCTGGATTAATCGATTACCATTTCTAGTAATTGATTACATAGTGTTAAAAGAAAATTATGCATTGCTGAATTAATCGATTTCCAATTTTTGTAATCGATTACATAGTCTATTTCTGGATATCATGTCGTTCTGTGTTAATCAATTACCATGATTTGTAATCGTTTACATAAGTTTTTTAATCTTTTCTAAGCTGCTGCTTTAATCGATTACCATACAGATTAATCAATTATTTTGTTCATGAAACATTTCCAGAAAGCTGTTGAACAGTTTAATCGATTATTTGGTTAAATTAATCGATTACACAGGGTAATTTAATCAATTACACCAATGGATTAATCGATTACAGACAATTAATTCTGTTTTTTATAAAGCTTGGTGAGTCTTTTTCTTATAAATAGACATATTACGAATTACACAAAATATGAGAGATTAACCCATAAGTTTCTAAGCTTTCATAACTGTCCAAAAGTTTTGTGTTTCTTTGAGTTCAAACAACATCTTGTGTGATCAAGATTTCTGATTTTCTTAGAGAAAATGTTTTAGAAAAAGAAGGATTTCAAGATTGTGATTATGAGCTATTAATCTTTGCAACCTGAAAGTGTGGTAACAACATTTCATTTCATTCATTCATACATGAAGGATCTCAGGTTGTGTTTATCTTGAACCTTTCTTTTTGATGTTTTAACAATTTCAATTGTTTTGTGATATATCATTGTGAACCTTTTCAAGCATGCTAGAGTAAGTTTCTCTAGTGGTTGAGATTCTGAGTAGGGTTCTCAGTTTCTAGGTGATTTGTATTCTAATAGGGTTTTAGAATCTATATCTTTATCTAGTGTTGATAAAGAGATCACTTGTAAACTGCTTGTAAAAGATTCTTTAATATAGTAATAACTCTAACCTAGTGTGGGTTGGAAGCAACTGGATGTAGCCTCCAAGGTTGTGAGGTGAACCAGTATAAATTGGTGCATTCTTTATTCTAATTTTGTTCTTCTCTCATTGCTTAATTTGGTTGATCAAGAAATTATCAACAAGATTTGTTTTTTTTACTTTACTTGAATTCTAAAGGTGATATTGGTTGAAAGAAAGATTCTGTACTTACAAAGTTTTAAGTGATACGATCCATATATTAAATTTCGTAAATTGTTTTGAGTAAAAAATTTTAAAACCTTGATATAAACCAATTCTCCCCCCTCTTGGTTTGTTTGATTAGCATTCATTGTATTTTCAATTGGTATCAAGAGCTGGTTCTTGAAAGTTATTCAAGATCACTTTCTTTTCAAAGAAAATGAACACAAATCAAATAACCTTTAGAGAGAGAGTTTTTCTCAATCGTCCACCAATGTTTGAGGGTGAGCATTTTAGTTTTTGGAAAAACAGAATGCAAATCTTTATTCAATCCAATGACCCTGGAGCTTGGAATGCTATTGAGAAAGGTCCTTTAGTTCCTATGAAAACTGTTGATAACAAATTGATCCCCAAAGAATAGGATGAGATGTCAGATGCAAAAAAAAAAAGAGTTGTCCAATATGATTTTAAAACTAAAAACATGATAACATTTGCTTTGTCTTCTGATGAATTTTTTAGAACTGTGAGATGCAGGAGTGCAAAAGAAATGTGGGAGATGTTGGAGGTAACTCATGAAGGAACTAAGGAAGTAAGGAGATCAAGGAAGCATGCCTTGATTCATGAGTATGAGATGTTCAAGATGAGAAATACTGAAAACATTTCTCAACCGCAAAAAAGATTCACACATATTGTCAATCATCTTCTAGGACTTGGAAAGACATTTGATTCGGAAGAATTAAATATCAAAATACTGAAATGTTTATCAAGACCGTGGCAACCAAAAGTCACAGCTATCAAGGTATCCAAAGATTTATCAAAAATGTCCATGGCTGCTCTATTTGGTAAGCTACTTGAATATGAACTTGAAATATCTCAACTAACCATTACTGAAGATGCAGAAAAGAAAAATAAAAGCATTGCTTTAAAGGTTGCATTATCTAAGGTTTGAAATAGAAGAAGATTCAAGTGAAAAAGATGAAGATGAAAATATGAATCTTATTGTCAAAAAGTTCAGTAAATTCATGAGAAGGAATAAGAACAAGAAGTTCAAAAAGTTCAACAAAAAGAATGACAACAACAACAACAACTCCTCTACCAACTTTACTTGCTTTGAGTGTGGAAAACCTGGACATATCAAATCTGAATGTCCAATATTCTTAAAGAAGCAACAAGGAGAGAGGAAAATAAAAAGGAAAGGAAAGACAAAGAAGGCATACATTGCTTGGGAAGAAAATGAATCAACTACTTCTGGATCAATTAGTGAAGATGAGGAAGAAGCCAATATTTGTCTCACATCCACAATAAGTGATGATGATGAAAACTACTCAAGTGCTGAATCCGAGGTAAATTCTGAGTATGATAATATATTTGATGCCTTTAATGAAATGCATAGTGAAGCTCAAAAGTTAGCTAAAGCTAATAACAAGCTAAAAGGAGATTTAAGGTGGCACATCACCAAACTTGCAGAATTGCAAAATGAATTTTGTAAATTGAAAGAAGAAAAGGAAAAACTTCTTTCAAGTTACAAAGTCAATGGGTGCACATGTAGATCTTCCTCTTCTAATCTTGATAAATACAATTTGTTACAAAAGGCATTTGATGAATATAAAAGAAGTCAAGGAGAAAAATATATGTTGCTACTTTCTAAAAACAGTGATTTGATTGATCTTTTGAGAAAGCTTTTTAAGGGTAAATGCAACTTAGCAGAAATGATAAGTGTGCAGAAATATGCTAGAGATACTTTTGGCTTGGGATACAAAAAGTTTGAAAGTCATTTGGCAAAACCAATTTTGTACCACCAAGACAAAAGAAACAAAGAAACTTCAGCAACTCAAAAATCAATCATTACACCTTCTTTAGAAATTCATCAAAACCTAAAATTTGTAACTATTGTATGAAGAAAGGACATACATCTTTCAATTGCCGTGCTCTAGAAAGTATTATGTACCTAATGGAGAGTGTATATGGGTGCAAAAGAAGAAAAAGGTAGCTAACCCCTATGGACCCAACTTTAATTGGGTATCTTTCTTTGCTACTTGATTTGAATTCTGTAGGTGTGTCTAAGAGCTAGATCATCAATATGGTATCTTGATAGTGGATGCTCTAGGCACATGACTGGTGACATATCCATGTTAACTGATGTCATATTAAAAGATGGAGGTTATGTCACTTATGGAGATAACAACAAAGGCAAGATTATTGGAGAAGGAAACATTGGAGATAACTTTAAGACAATAATCAGAAATGTCTTGTATGTTGATGGCTTGAAACATAATCTCCTAAGCATAAGCTAACTATGTGACAAAGGGTTTAAAGTCTCCTTCAACAACAATTACCGCTTGATATGTGACAATCAAAGTGATGAAGTAATCCACATTGGCAAAAGGAAGGGTAACATTTATGTTTTATCCATTGATCATACATTCTTACATCATACTAGCTGTTTAATAAGTAAGATTGATTAAACTTGGTTATGGCATAGAAAAACTAGTCATATAAACATGCATCATTTGAACAAGCTTATTAGGAAGGACTTAGTAGTAGGATTGTCTAAGCTTAAGTTTGAAAAGGACAAGATATGTGAAGCATGTCAAAGAGGTAAACAAACTAAAAATTCTTTTCAAAGTAAAAATGTTGTTTCAACATCTAGATCTCTTGAGTTGCTTCACATGGACTTGTTTAGTCCTTTTAGAACTATGAGCTTGGGAGGCAATTTCTATGGGCTTGTTATTGTAGATGATTACTCAAGATATACATGGACTTTATTTTTAAGATCCAAGAGTGATGCTTTCTCAGCTTTTAGAAAATTGGTCAAGCTTATACAAAATGAAAAAGCAAGTAATATAGTTTCAATTAGAAGTGATCATGGAGGAGAATTCCAAAATGAAATTTTGAAAAGTTTTGCGAAGAGTTTGGAATTAACCACAATTTTTCAACTTCAAGAACACCTTAACAAAATGGTGTTGTGGAGAGGAAAAATAGATCACTTGAGGAAGGTGCAAGAACACTTCTAAATGAAACTAAATTACCTAAACACTTTTGGACAGATGCTGTAAGTACGGTTTGTTATACTTTGAATAGGATTCTCATAAGGCCTATCTTGAAGAAAACCCCTTATGAACTAAACAAAGGTAGGAAACCAAACATATCTCATTTGAGGGCATTTGGCTGCAAGTGTTTTGTATTAAACAATGGAAAAGAGTCCCTTGGCAAATTTGACTCCAAAGCTGATGAAGCAATTTTTCTTGGCTATTCCTTACAAAGTAAAGCCTATAGGATCTTTAATAAAAGAACATTGTCTGTTGAGGAATCTGTTCATGTTGTATGTGATGAGACTAACCCTTCCAAAGAGAATTTGGAATATAATGACGATGCAGGTCAAAAGGAAGAATTCTTGCAACTTAATGATCTAAATAATAAAGAAAAGGCTGAACCAATTGATGAACTGGAACATTCTACACCTTTACAAAAGCACAAAGAATGGAAGACAACTAGAGATCTCTTACTTGACAACATAATAGGGGAAGTATCAAAGGGAGTTTCTACTAGATATTCTTTAAGAAATCTTTGTTGCACAATGGCTTTTGTCTCACAGATTGAACCTAAGAATATTGATCAAACTTTACTAGATGAACATTGGTTAATGGCTATGCATGATGAGTTAAATCAATTTAAAAGAAATCAAGTTTGGGAGCTTGTTCCTAAACCATCTAATCATGTACGTATTGGCACTAAATGGGTTTTTAGAAACAAGCTGGATGAAAGTGGCATCATAATAAGAAACAAAGCTAGATTGGTTGCTAAAGGATATAACCAAGAGGAAGACATTGATTATGATGAGCCTTATGCTCCAGTAGCAAGATTAGAAGCCATTAGATTGTTTCTTGCATATGCTTGTTTGATGAATTTCAAACTGTTTCAAATGGATGTTAAAAGTGTATTTTTAAATGGTTATATTGAAGAAGAAATTTATGTTGATCAGCCCCCTGGATTTTTTGATCACAAACATCCTAACCATGTTTTCAAGTTAAGAAAAGCATTGTATGGTTTGACACAAGCACCAAGATCTTGGTATGAAAGGTTAAGTAAATTTCTGCTTGAACAATCTTTCATTAGAGGTCAAGTTGATAAAACTTTGTTTATCAAGAAAAGAGGAAATGATTTATTGCTGATTCAAATCTATGTAGATGACATTATTTTTGGCTCAACTAATCAATCTATGTGCAAAGAATTTTCATAATCAATGCAGAGTGAATTTGAGATGTCAATGATGGGGGAACTCACATTCTTTCTAGGATTGCAAGTTAAACAAATGAAGAATGGAACTTTCCTTAGTCAATCCAAGTACTGTCAAGATATGATCAAGAAGTTTGAAATGGAAAATAGCAAGGAAGCTTCAACACCTATGGCAACTTCTACCTATCTTGACACAGATGAAAAGGGCAAATGTGTTGATGAGCCTAAATACAGAGGAATGATTGGATCTTTTCTATATTCAACTGCAAGTAGACCTGACATTATATTGAGTGTTTGCTTGTGAACTAGATATCAAGCAAATCCCAAGGAATCCCATCTAATAGCTGTCAAAAGAATCCTCAACTCTACACCAAGAGTAGGACTTTGGTATCCAAAAGGTACACCTATCAGCTTGATTGGATAATCTGATTTTGACTTTGCAGGGTGCAAATTGGATAGAAAGAGTACAAGTGGAACATGTCACATGTTAGGAAGCTCATTGATCTCTTGGCACTGCAAAAAGCAATCATGTGTTGCCTTATCTACTGTTGAAGCTAAATATATTTCTGTTGCGAGCTGTTGTGCACAAAGTCTTTGGTTGAAGCAACAACTTTAAGACTTTAGAGTTGAGATAAAGGAGATTCCATTGCTGTGTGATAACACTAGTGCAATGAACATATCCAAAAATCCTATCATGTACTCAAGGACAAAGCACATTGAAATTAGACATCATTTCATCAGAGACCATATCCAAAAGGGTAACATCAAAATTGAATTTGTTGAAACCAACTTTCAATTAGCTGATATTTTTACTAAGCCTTTGGATAGAGATAGGTTCTACACTCTGAGAAACATGCTAGGGATACTAGATGAATCTAGTGTGTGTTAGCTTGACTTGTATATGCTCATTGACATGAAATTGCACCATTGATTGTCCATATATCTCAAAATCTTTCAAAATAAAAAAATGTTGCATAATCACTATTCAATCTGATAAAGTCACTGTTTTAATCGATTAAGTGTACTTAAAAAGCTATTTTGAATGAAAATTTTCCTTATGTAATCGATTACACATTGAAATAATCGATTATTCTTCATGAATGACATTTTTCTAGAAATTAAAACTCTCTAGAATAATCAATTATGACATCAAAATCATCGATTACATAAACCTAAAATCTTTTTATGAAATTTGAAACTCACTGGGATAATTGATTATAGTGAATAGTAATTGATTACATGGTATGAAAATTGTTTGAAAACTTGAATTCTTTCTGTGATAATCAGTTACATAAGTATATTAATTGATTACACTTCATTGTTTTCAACTGAATCTCTGTAAAATAATCGATTACTTGACGAAATAATCGATTACATGCTTTGTTGAAACTATTTTTTTCTTATGAATTAATCGATTACATAAGAATTTAGTCGATTATTCATGGAGTTACTAAAAATCTAACAGAATATTCTTGGAATTTGTAACTACCCAACTGCTACCCAATTCAAAATTTGATTTTTTTGTGCTTTAATGTGAGTGGGTTAATTCATAGTAACTACTACTTATTTCAAATTTGAAGTTTGGAGCCCAAAATCTTCTATAAATCCAGCTTATGTTAAAGAAAAAATTACACCATTCTCATCTTCTGTCTTAAGCACTGATGTGCTTTTCTTTCTTCTGAGTTTAGAAACTCTGTCTTGATATTCTTTTCTCTCTTAAGCCATGTATGCCCCAAAGAGAACCAAAAACTCAAAAAGAAAAGCCAGTGAAACCTCTAACCCAGCAGCTACTAGGTTAGATCATTAGTTTCCAGCAGAGAAAGATAAAATGACTTATCTTCAATTCAATGCAACCAAATTAGTCTGTCCCCCTAAACACCTTGACTGGTTTGTAAGAGAAGGTTTTCAATTCCCTACTTTTATTGAAGCCCATGGATTGAAAAAGTTTGTTGAAATGAAGGGTACATTCTACCCTAAGCTTATAAAGTTGTTTTACACCTGTGCAAAGGTTTCCATGGATGGGACAATCATGTCTCAGGTAAATGGAGTGGTCATGGAAATTACCTCAGAAGTTTGGGAAGCAGTGGCTGGACTCACCTTTGATGGTGAGAGGAAATTTGAAGAAGAGGCTAGAGGCTATAGTAGGATAGATACCTACAGGGGGGTGCTTCTTGATCCTCAAATGAGGTTGAAGCTTAGGCTAAGTACTGAACCCATGACACATGAAGATAGACTTTTTCATTACATTATTGCATATATCCTGACCCCTAGAGCTACCAACCATGCCCAAGCCATTGATGATGACATATAGCTTGTGTATGGCATGAAAAACACCATTCAAATGAACTGGATCCTCATTTTTGAAGAGATTATGCTTAAGGCTAAAAGGCTGGTGAACTATCCCTTTCCATATGCTATTCTTGTGTCCAGATTCATTGATTATTTCAATATAGATGTCTCTAATGAGGTTGTTGATCACACAAATTCAAGCAACAGCCTCATCAAAGAGAAGCATCTTACTAAGCTGGGGATGGTCAAGACCGCTTATGGCTAGCAAATGGCTGGACAACAGCTTCCTACTGAAGAATAACAAGAAGATGTTGTTGAAGAAGAAAAAGGAGGAGATGCTGAAGATGCAGGCCCTGCTCAACCATCTTACAGTCAATTTGAATCTCTAATGATTCAAAAGATGGATGCCTTATTATCACTGCATCATGAGCACAGAGCAAAGACTAATTCATCCTTAAAGGAGATGAAATCTAGGCTTGAAAACATAGAAGTTAGGCCTGTTCTAGATGACTTTGACAAATTATTCTAGGCTTCTTGTTCTTGATGTTATTGCTTTCCCCTATTTTCTATTATTTTTCTGATCATGTAATGTTTTTTCCCTTTGAATTAATGAAGTTTGTTTTTTCTCTTTTTTTTCTCTCCTTTAATTGGTTGCTATGCTATATTTTTGTCTTTGATAAGCCAAATAGGGGGAGAAAAGTTAATTGAGTATTAGCAAAAATGAAACTCTGTTTTGCTCTTTGTTGTACTCTATTTTGTTTGTTGTTTTTTTTTACAAATCAATGTATCATGAAATTATCTAAATCAAAAGGAGAAAACTAAGTCAGGGGGAGCAAATCTAATAAAAGTAAATGATTAAATGTTTATGGAAACAGATATCTTAACACTTGTTCTTGTCTAAAAGGGTGAGTTGCTTTTCAAGTAAACAAAGTTCAAACAAAGTTCAAGACTTCTATCTTTTTCATCCTTCAAAGCACTTCAAATCTTTAACACAGGATCAATCAATATTTGGCATGTTCAAAGCCAAAAAGGGGGAGATTGTTGGATATAGGGGGAGCATCAAGAAGATTGTAGCTTAGGACTTGGAAGAAGTATTTTGAGCTTTTTCACATGCCATGAAGATTGTAACTCAAAAAGAAGTGTTAAGAAGCCAATCTGTTGATCCTAGCATTGCATACGTTAATGATTTTAATACTTAAATATTTTCATCAAAATATTAAAAGCAATCTTTTGAATAGGCAATGTTTTGGAAAAAATGCATATCTTACTGTGTTAATCAATTACACCACGGGTTAATCGATTATTTGCTTCATTTTTTATCTGAAAAAGCTTTGAAGAACAATTTAATCGATTACCACCACTTGTAATCGATTAAATTAGTGTTAACTAAAAGCCTTCACTGTTGGATTAATAGATTACCATTTCTAGTACGGGCGTGGAAACACATAAGAACTCTTGAATTGAAATGGAAGAATAGATGTAACTCTAGTTACTTTGGAAATGGTAAGATCTTTGGCACAAGAACGCAAGAAGAGGGGTTGATTCGTATCATCTTGACTTGGTTCTGGAAAGGAAGGATTAGGAAAATCCTATTGATTGCAATTTTCTCCAGACCCCCGGGAATAGCTAGAAAAAAAACTTTCCAGTTCACGTAGAAAAGAATGATCATTGTTAATCAGGCCCCACCCCATCATCTCCACTGGATATCTGTTCTCCAGAGTATCCTAAAAAGTGGGAACATTTCCTCTCCCCAGCCTAAGAAGATGTGAAAGCGCCTCGCTCTATAAGAACGGTGCGCTCCGAGGTGTGAAGTGGGAGATAGGGGATTTCATAATTGGTTGGGGTTTTGAATAAGACGACCTTTTCATTTTTCATTCTTATTACTTTTTCAATATTACATAGTGTTAAAAGAAAATTATGCATTGATGACTTAATCGATTACCAATTTTTATAATCGATTACATAGTCTATTTCTGGATATCATGACGTTCTATGTTAATCGATTACCTTGATTTGTAATAGATTACATAAGTGTTTTAATCTTTTCTAAGCTGCTGCTTTAATCGATTACCATACGAATTAATCGATTGTTTTGTTCATGAAACATTTCCAGAAAGTTGTTGAATAGTTTAATCGATTATTTGGTTAAATTAATCGATTACACAAGGCAATTTAATTGATTACACCTACTGATTAATCGATTACAGACAGTTAATTCTGTTTTTTATAAATCTTGGTGAGTCTTTTTCTTATAAATAGACATATTACGACTTACACAAAATATGAGAGATTAACCCATAAGTTTCTAAGCTTTCATAAGTGTCCAAAGGTTCTATGTTTCTCTGAGTTCAAACAACATCTTTTGTGATCAAGATTTCTGATTTTCTTAGAGAAAATGTTTTAGAAAAAGAAGGATTTCAAGATTGTGATTCTGAGCTATTAATCTTTGCAACCTAAAAGTATGGTAATTAACATTTCATTTCATTCATTCATACATGAAGGATCTCAGGTTGTGTTGATCTTGAACCTTTCTTTTTGATGTTTTAACAATTTCAATTGTTTTGTGATATATCATTGTGAACCTTTTCAAGCATGCTAGAGTAGGTTTCTCTAGTGGTTGAGATTACGAGTAGGGTTCTTAGTTTCTGGGTGATTTGTATTCTAATAGGGTTTTAGAATTTATATCTTTGTCTAGTGTTGATAAAGACATCACTTGTAAATTGCTTGTAAAAGATTCTTTGATATAGTAATAACTCTAACCTAGTGTGGGTTGGAAGCAACTGGATGTAGCCTCCAAGGTTGTGAGGTGAACCAGTATAAATGGGTGCGTTCTTTATTCTAATTTTGTTCTTCTCTCATTGCTTAATTTGGTTGATCAAGAAATTATCAACAAGATTTGTTTTTTTGACTTTACTTGAATTCTAAAGGTGATATTGGTTGAAAGAAAGATTCTGTACTTACAAAGTTTTAAGTGATACGATCCATATATTAAATTCTGCAAATTGTTTTGAGTAAAATTTTTTAAAACCTTGATATAAACCAATTCACCCCCTCTTGGTTTATTTGATTAGCGTTCATTGTATTTTCATAAACCACTGGAATTATGCAAAAAATAGTGCTATTAAGCAACAATAAACACACTGAAATGAAGGCAATTGCAAGCTAAACTCAAAAATAACACAAGAAACATACAATGAACAACAAACAAGCAAGAATAATGATTTTTCAATTTTCATTTTCTGGAAAAAATAAAAATGAAAATGCAAATAACATAGATAGAAATCTTAATGAAATGATTTCCGGAATCAAGCTCTGATTATCACATAATGACTATCATGACATGAATGCTTGGGTTGGATAGTTTCCGAATTGTAAACTTCAAGACTCCATGGATTGTTGTTTGAAAAGTTAAACAGAAAATTGAAGAAGATGAAGAAATGATGATGAATGATGCCACGATCCGTAATGGAATGATAAGTCGGATGAGGATTTTCCACAAAGGAAAGTTTCCTTGATAAGAATCAATTTGGTTTTAGTCAAGAACCAACAAGAGGCTAAGCTCTCAATTCAAGCAAATACTTAATTTCATTAATCAAAGTTGTCCCAAAAATAACATAGTCTGAGTACTTATATACCTAAGCCTCTAATGATCACCTAAAAATGTAAGTTTAGGCCTATTTTTGGTAATATTAAAGCCCATTACAAAAATATAAAATTATAAAAATCCTTGTAGAGGTGGTGCGCTGAGCGAGCCTGAGGCATGCTAAGCCTAAAAGCTCTTGATCAGGAATTGGGTTTAGCGAGCCAGAGGCGTGCTGAGTAAGCAGAGGTGGCGTGCTGAGCAAGCAAAGGCACACTAAGCCTAATAGCTCTCGATCAGGAGTTGGGATGAGCGAGCCAGTGGCACGCTAAGCGAGTAGAGGTGTGCTAAGCGAGGTCGCCCATAATCTTCAAGGTGCTCCAATTCAGCTCCTTGTGTCTTCCTTCATTCTTGCCCTTGTTAACTAGTCCAGCCATGATTCTCTTGGTCATCTCTTCTTGAAGAAGCTTGGCTTTGGACCTTTCAATTCATGGAGTGCTTGTAGAACTTCATGATCCTTGGATAGTCCTCTATCAGACGGGATTTATCCTAACTCGTACTATTCGTGAAAGTGTGGCGGTGGCCTAAGAGATGATGCACAATTTGAATGAGATGGCATTTTATTGAAAAATTTATGGAAGAAGTAGGTTTCCTAGGTTGTTTGGGAAATATTTTTGTGAACTATATCTCCACAGTTCAAACCAATGTTCTTTGGAATGGAAATAGGTCCAACATATTTTCTCCAGGAAAGTATCCATGGTAGGGAGATCCATTGTCAATTTATTTATTTGTGCTTGGAATGGACAAGTTGTCTCATATGATAGCAAAAGTTGTTGAGGATGGAGATTGGAAGCCTTTAAGGATGGGGAGAAGTGGGACATTGATTTCTCATTTGGTGTTCGCAAATGATCTAATTTTGTTTGGGAAAACAACCAATGGAATGTCTCAAACAAGTGTTAAAGTTGTTTTGCCAAATGTCTGGTCAGGAAGTTAGTGAATAGAAGACCAGAATCTTTGTTTTTCCAAAACTATGAATGCTCATATGCGAAATGATTTGGTGAGGATTAGTTGATTTATAGAGGTTACTTCCTTGGGATCTTATATTGGTTTTCCTCTTCTTGGTAAGACTCCCAGACAGAGGGACTTTCAACATCTCATTGAGAAAGTAAAAAACAAGCTTGCTGGATGGAAAAACTTCTAAGCTCTCTATGTTTGGGAGGATTACCTTGGGCAAAAACGTGATGCAGTCCCTTCCCATTTATTTTATGTTGATAGATAGCCTTCCCAAAATGGTGGTGTAGGAGATTGAAAAAATTGAAAGGCCCTTTATTTGGGGTGATCAACCCAATAGAAGGAAATGTCAAGCTGTTTGTTGGCAAGTAATGCAGAAGCCAAAGTTTAATGGGGGTATGGGAATCAGGAGTTTGCAGGACATGAACTCAACTTGTTTGATGAAGCTTGTATGGGTGTTACACAAAGACAAAGATAATCTTTGGTGCAATGTCATCAAATCCAAATGTGGAAGAAACTCTTTGTCTCACAATGATATTAGGATGAAGAACTCTGATTTTAGTTTGTGGAAAGTCTTAGCTAAAAGTGTGGCCTCATTACTTGAAGGGGAGTTTGTAGTTGTTGGAAATGGACTCTGATTTTTGTAGATGAAGAACAGCTAGCCTTTTTAAAAGGTTGCAAATTTTTGGTAGTGCAAGTTAACTCACAAGTGGTTGTTGCTAGTATTTAAGGAGGTAAGCAAGGGTGTGTCTTAGGGGTGAGACTCGTTTCTACTATCAGACATCTTTTAGTAGTGCAATGGACTTTTTAATCTGGTTCATATCTATCGTGAGGCTAATCACTGTGTTGATGCTCTTGCGGATAAAGCTTGTAGGATGGAGGAGGATATGGGGATTTTTGAGGAATCTCCAGCCTTTTTAAGGCAATTGCTTTATATGATAGAATAGCGTTGTGACTCCTAGATTTCTAGTTGCTTGGTTGTTTTTTTAGGCCTTTGGTTCCGTCCATTACCAATTTTTTTTTATAATAAAAGTAATATACATTCAGCCTAAGAGAATTGAAGGGAGATATTCATGATACACATTGAAAAAAATAAAATAAAATTGAAGGAATTAAAGAAACCAAATGCATTCCTTGCTAATATTACCTATAATAAACTGGTTAGCTTCCAAAATATATAAAGGAAGAATTTTTGGGGAGTCTTAGGACAAAATAAGAATAGGTGGAAATTAAAGGAGAAGGCGAGAGGCATCGATAGCTCTAAAAGATTATCAAACGGTTCATCAACAAGGTAATATTTTGTTTTTAGGTAGCATTATTTGATGGAAGAATCAAACATTATTAATAAAAGCTCATTGAAGACTATAAAGGAAGTATGGGTGTTTGTGAAAAAGATTGGTATGTTTAGTGAAGGGGATGATTCTGAAATACTAACAATGTTAGAGGAAATGGAAAATAGTGACGTGGATAGAGAAGGAAAGGATAGTGAGTACGACCCCTTTCCATTTTTTTTATGTTTTAGTTTTTTTCTTCTTCCAAAATAATTGATGTTTTAGAATTTTTAAGTCTCATTAATATTTTTTTAAATATATCCTTATTTAATATCCATTACTAGTTATGCATATGCATGTATAAAAAATTAATAAATTAAATAAGAACAATTTAATCTAAATAAAATAATATTTAATTCTATTAATATTTTTTAATCTATATTTGCAATAATCTTAAACATTAAAAGATATGGGAAGGAGGCATTAATTGATAATAAGACTTGGATTAAAAATATAAAAGTAATTTATATCTTGTCTTATTCAATACTAAACTTATATCATTATTTAGCTTTAGATTTTTTAATTACTATAACATTGGTGTGAAGTATTCAGTAGTTTGCTGATGATTAATTTCCATTGAGAAACTTGACTTACTAGCTTTTAGAATTTTTGATTTTTTTTATAAATTGATGGAATAAATGTTTTTATTTTAAAATGGTGGATCAAAATTGTAAATTTGACAAAGTATGAGAATGAATGTTATATTTAGCTTATTTATATGTGAGGTAACACTAAAATTTTAAATATTTTGGTGGATAAAAGTATAAATGTGTAAAAACTAGTTAAAACACATCCTATAAGAGGTATTTTGTTATCCTCATCCGTGGTGAAATATGTATGGTGTCCATGGTAAAAACTCATCCAAATGTAAACAAAAACAACATTTTCATTGTCATAAACAGGTAAAGAATGGGATAGGCAAGACTGAGAAGGTGTTGGACAAAGCAGATCTGGCTACTGCGGCATTCTCCTCTCTGATAGCAAGACGCACCTTTACTAAACAGATCTAGTTGATGCCACCATGGATATGAGAAGGTGTTGGAGGAAGCAAATATGAAGAGTAGCAGAGAGGAGCGACAGAGGAAGCAAATATGAGAAGGTGGGTTTGGGTGGTGCGACAATGTTAGGTGGGGGTCACCAACATTGATACGAAGTAGAAGAGCCACAGACAAACACTTTTTTGATGACATTAGTCTAAATTGACGGAAATGATAGTATTAATCCATCTTTTAAAATTTAAGGATTTAATTGGAGTTTTTTAAAATACGGGGACTCAGATTGAATATTTTATTAAACTTTGAGGACCAAATTTAGTATTAAGCCTAAATAAAAATATGTCAATGCATAATTCAATGATAAAAATTTTACAATTATATTGTAGTAAAATTAAATTTTATAAAATAATATTTATACCATTATGTGGTCATATACCTTGAGTCAGCATTCATGACTAAGAAAAGCTGGCCTCTTGCAACAAATTAACTCGCTCGTGATGGACATTACTGTCGTCCACAAATATAAAATCAAAATATTCACTCGGAATAACAAACCAACATCACTCAAGTCCACATAGCATAATAGAAACAAATGCTACAATTCTACTTCTGACCTCAAGAAATGTTTTTACTAGCTCCTAGACATGCATGATTAGATGGCTCTTAAATCCAAAGGATGTGGAGGGTTGATGTTTGAAACTGTAAGAGATAATTTTAAATAAAAAAAAAACTAATAACATACGTGTTTCAACTTACTTTTTATTATTGACTAAATTTATTAAAAATCAAAAAGTTTTACTTTTTATTTAAAAGTCTCTTTTATAATTTTATAATTTCTAATAAATTTTGATTAATAATAAAAAGGGTCAATCAAATATATTCAAAAATATGTTATTTACAAACAAACAAATTGTCAAGTGTTAAAATTACTTATAAGCTTTATCTATAAAAATTAAAGTGTCATATAAACATTAGGGTCATCATTAACAATTTGATGTATTATATTAAGAAACAATTCTGTTAGTATAATAAAATATTAATATATATATTATTAAAAATATGTTATTATAGATCCTAAGTTTTGTTTGATTGCGCTCAAATAAGTGAGAAGAGGTAGAAAAATAGGGGGGAAATGTGACATATTGGAGTGGTTTGGTTGTGAAGAGGTGCCTATATATGGAATCCACCACTTTAGACTTTCACTCTAAGATGAGAAGATTTGCGAAGAAATTTGGCATTTTACTATATCCACCATCTTCATCTGTGCTATCACTGGAAGTGGTGAGAACATTCATTTTTATTGACAAATGCTCTTCTCGGATGATTTGAATTTGCGATATCTCCCCCTCCTTTCTCCCTTCGCCCTTTTCCAACCACTAGGCCAACTTTATATATTCAAGTGGTGAGAACATTCGTCTACTATAGGACTCTTCCTCCTCCTTGTCGAAGTCCGCCCTTCTTGATATTAATTGGAACCACGCTACCCATTGTCGAATACTTAGTCGCATGATTGCTCCAGCTCATCAAGATCTGTCGTGACAATGGATTCCATGTCGGAGTCCACACTTAGTGTGCTTGGTCCGATCTATACGTTGACATCTGACGCCATTACAGATATGGTCCGACTTACTAAGATCTATTTTCTTTGTTAGGTGTTGTGTTTTTTGTTTCTAATTTCATCTTTCAAACGCTGGTTTTTTACTGAGATCTATCTATTCTCTCGGACGACATTTTTTGCATAGATATGCTCAACCGATGTTTTGTTGAGAGAAGCACCATGTGTTTTCCTTTTTGTTTTTTAGTTGGAGCGAATTAATGAGATTCACAAATTACATTGAAGGCCATGGACCACCATTTTAAGTGCTCTATTATGCACCACAGGTTCTAGCACTTAGATCAATCTAGGATGCACGATCTCATGCTAGACCTTCATCACCAAATCCCTTCAGCAGTCACGACCCTTCCTTCGTCACCGTTAGTCACCACCTAAGGTGATTCCCAGTTGTGGCGACTCTTCATTTTTCTTTTTTCTTCTTCTTTTCCTCTTTCCTCCTTTCTCACGCCTCCACCACCATCATGATCAGGTACCAAAGCTTCCACAGTGGGTAAAACTTGGATCAAGTGTGTGCCACATAAGGTGTAAAAGAGAAACCACGATTATGAAACGTGTCGTCAGTCGCGACGAAGGACGGTGATACAATCCTAAAACCAAGGCAAGTGAAGGAAGACTTGGAATTACACATGGAGGCACTTCCTTGGGTGATTAAAGGACCAATGACAAGGGATAGAGCTCAAACACTCCAAGATCATATAAAATCCAGCCTAAATCTCTTGGAGAACCATGAAGAAGGCTACAAAATGCTGAATTTATATGTGGTAATCGATTACAAGTAGCATGTAATCGATTAAATACACTTGTATAAATGTCAGATTTGTAAATAGTTCTGTGATAATCGATTACGAGTCCTATGTAAAAAGATATTTTCATACATCTTATTGTTCTATTTCTATTTTCCCCCCTCTTTCACTAGGGTTATTCATGGGTACAGGTCACCTATGAAGTCAAATTGACTCAAACTGATCTGAATAATTTGGGTTTGGTCATGATGTATGGCTGTGTTGTAGCTATAATTTATAGCTGAACCCATAGCCATTAGTTTTTCCCAAATCTACCTTACAATGAAACCCAATCTTCAAGCAAACTTCAAGAACTCTGAATTCTGTACTTTAATAGAATTTGGGACTGTTTTTAAGCTTTTTAATTCATCAATGGAAGATGGCAGAAAGGTTAGGGATGAAGATGGATGACACCATGGAAAAGCTTTCCAATAAGCCTAGAAAGAATCACCACAATAGAATTGAGAAGTCATTGATAAGACTCAAGAAGTTCTTACACAATAACAAGAGAGAAACTCTCACAACAATTTTCAGAATTGTATTAATGAACCAAAGTTAGTTACATTCAGTTTTGGCACCTTATAAAAGCCATCAAATTACAAGCTAAATGTCACTAAATGTAAGGAAATGCAAAATTGAATCCCAAATGAAGCTTGAAGTGCAAGCTTCCCTAAAGTGACCCTTGGCTATTCAACATGCGCAGTGCAATTTCAATGCTGAAGTAATCGATTAATTCACACTCGTAATCGATTAAAACATAGTTATTTACAATTTTCAGGCTCATGTAATCGATTACATATGTCTCGTAATCGATTAAAATAGACAAGTCTTGTTTCTGTGTGAAACTGAATTGCTGGTAATCGATTACAAACCAAGGTAATCGATTAAAACAGATGGAAATTGAATTTCTTCTAACAAGTGCTGGAATTTATTGAATTAAATTGGACTTGAGACATCAAAATCCATCTCTTGTCATCCTTGAGTTGGTGTGCATCTTCATGCTTGTCCAAGTTAGCTTGAATGTAGTCTTGAAGTGCTTGAGTCCTAACTCTTGTCATTGGTCCTTTAAAGCTCACCAAAGGAAGTGCTTCAAGCTCTCCTTCTAGACCTTTAGCTTGCCATGGACTTCCATCATCCCCTCCTTCTTGATAAGAACTTGTCCTCAAGTTTGCCTCCTCACTTGTACCTACATCATACAAAGAAAGACCACAAACATTGAAATATTACTTACACCATACTCACCAGGCAATTAAAGTTTGTAAGCATTGTTGTTGATCCTCTCTAAATTCTTAAAAGGTCCATCTCCTCTTTGTTGGAGCTTGGATTTCCTTTCATGAAAAAATCTATCCTTCCTTAGATGTAGCCACACCAAATCTCCTTCATTAAAGATCACTTGCTTCTTGTGCTTATTAGCTTGCTTTGCATATTGTTCCATTTTCCTCTCCACATGTGCTTTCACTTGTTCATGCATTTTTCTAACATAAGAAGCTTTAGACAAAGCATCATGATTAATCATAGAAGAAGTGTTAGGTAATGACAATAAATCAAGAGGAGTTAAAGGATTAAAGCCATAAATAATTTCAAAAGGAGATAAAGAAGTAGTCTTGTGAACTACTCTATTTTAAGCAAACTCAATGTGAGGTAGACACTCCTCCCAAGTTCTCAAATTACACTTAATGTAGCATCTAAGGAGTTGTCCCAATGTCCTATTAACCACCTCGATTTGGCCATCCGTTTGTGGGTGACAAGTTGATGAAAACAAGAGTTTTGTACCAAACTTACCCCACAATGTTTTCCAAAAATGGCTAAGGAACTTTGTGTCTCTATCACTCATAATGTTTCTTGGCAATCCATGTAGTCTCACCACTTCTTTGAAGAAAAGATTAGCTACTTCACAAGCATCATCACTCTTGTGACAAGGAATGAAGTGTGCCATCTTTGAGAACCTATCAATAACAACAAAAATAGAATCCTTTCCCCTCTTGGATCTTGGAAAACCAAGCACAAAATCCATAGAAATATCAATCCAATACAAACCACGAGGCATTAATCTAGATTTAGCTTTATTACAAACAATGCATTGAGAAACAAGCTTATGCACACCATGTCTCATTTTTGGCCAAAAGAAATGTTCATGCAAAATAGCCAAAGTTTTATCCACACCAAAGTGCCCCATCAAATTATTCTCATGAGCTTCCCTAATGAAAACTTCTCTCAAAGAGCTTTTAGGAACACATAATCTCTTTTCCTTGAATAAGAAACCATCATGTCTAAAATATCCTTGATGGGCCCCTTTCTCACACAAAGCAAAAATATTAGAGAAGCCATGATCACTTGCATACAATTCCTTTATGTGATTAAAACCAAGCAATTTAGTTTGAAGCATAGAAATCAAACAATGCCTCCTTGATAAGGCATCCGCCACCACATTCATCTTTCCTTGTTTGTGTTCAATTACATAAGGAAATTGCTCAATGAACTCAACTCACTTAGCATGTCTCTTGTTGAGTTTGCCTTGACTTTTCAAATATTTAAGAGATTCGTGATCACTATGGATCACAAATTCCTTAGGTAAAAGATAATGTTGCCAAGTTGGCAAAACTCTAACAAGTGCATAGAATTATTTATCATAAGTGGAATAGTTCAAACAAGCACCCTTCAATTACTCACTAAAATTATCAATAAGATGTTTATCTTGAATTAAAACCCCCAATGGTCAAATTAGATACATCACATTCCAATTCAAAGGAAACATTAAAATTAGACAATGCAAGAATAGGTGCATGATGAAAATAATAGGAATACTCACAATAACCAAGAGGGGGCGTGAATTGGTTAAAACCTTGGTATTTAAAATTTAATTCAAATCAGAGTTCAGGATCTTTATCACTTTTAAAACCACGAAATCTTTTTACTCAATCAAACAACTCAGCCCCAAGAAATCAATAGCTCAAAACAGAACTTGTTGGACAATGGATATGAATCAAAGAATCAATGACCAATGAACAAGATGAGTAATAGAGAAATAAAATCAAGGACACAAGCAATTTATACTGGTTCACTTCACAACACAAGCTACACCCAGTTTCTTCTAATCAACACTAGATTAGAGTTCCACTATTATAAATTTATGTTCTTACAAGCTTTTACAAAATCTTCCCTTTTATCAACACTAGATAAAGAATAGAAATCTAAAACCCTATTAGAATTCTAAGGAGCAAGAACCATAGAACACTACTCTGTTCTTGAGCTAAAGAACCCTTCTCTAAAACCAAGCAAGAAGAACCCACTTACAATAGCAATTTACAGTAGAAATTCAAAAACAAATTTACACACAATGATTAAGGAGAGAGACAAACTGATGATCCAATGAATGTAATGCACATGAATTACCAAGTCAGGTTGAATAGCAAACAAAATCAGAACATGCTTTTCCTTAATCTTGAAAAGTCTCTTGCTCAAGAATCAAAGACCTATTGACGTTTTGAATGAAACAAGAAGTAATAACACTAAGAAAATCACTTTGAAAGGCTTAGAATACTTGTGTATACTCAAAAATACGAAGTGGTCAAGTTCTTAAACAAGCCAAGCCTTCAAACTTATTTATAACAGAATTTATAACTAACTGTAATCGATTAAACGCGCCTAATAATCGATCAAAATTCTTATGTAATCGATTAAATTATCACTTAATCGATTAAAATATTAAAGAAACTTTCTGGGTTTCAGCAACGAGCAAAATAATCGATTAAACCGAGCTGTAATCGATTAAGACAAAAAGATATGTTTCACAAAATGAACTGTGTAATCGATTACGAATTTTGGTAATCGGTTAAATCAGAAAGTAAGCTTTTTCAAAATGAACTATGTAATCGATTATTGATAATGGTAATCGATTATCATAGCAACGCTTAAAATAATCTTTTAACTATGTAATCGATGAAAACCTTTAACAAAGAAGTTTATTTTCAATCAAAGGCCAAATAATCGATTAATCCGATAGGTAACCGATTAATTTGTTCATAAAGGTTATTCCAAATTGAACGAAGAACAAAATAATCGATTATATCATTAAGTAATTGATTAAAACAGTAAGAAATCATTTTTCCAAAAGCCTGTTGATCAGATTCAAACCTTAAACAAAAAGATAAAACCTTTGATGTTTTAATGAAAACCATTTAAGCTTAATAATGAATGAATGCAATGCAATGCAAGGATCAATCATATTGTCTTTCTCTTAAACTTGAATCATTTATAAAACTTAAAGGCACTTCAAGAATGTTGAAAGCTCAAAACACATTTCTTGAATCAAAGTCTTTCACTCTTCGTGATGCTCCCCCTATATCCAACACATGAGATACTTATCCTTCAAAGTTTGGAAAGCAATTTCATGTTCTTGCTTCCAAGAAAAGCTCATGGTTTTCTTCATCAATTCATTCAAAGGAGAAGCAATGGTACTAAAATCCTTCACAAATCTCCTATAAAAGTTAGCTAAACCATGGAAGCTTCTCACATCCTTCACACCTTTTGGAGTTGGCCACTCCATTATGGCTTTCACTTTCTCCTGATCCACTTGGACTCCTTGTGCACCTACTACAAAACCTAGAAACACAACTTGTGAAGTGCGAAAGGAACATTTGTCAATTGGTCCATACAAAGTTTCCTTCCTTAGCACCTCCAAGAGACTTTTAACATGCATCAAATGATCATTTAAATTGGCACTATAAACAAGAATGTCATCAAAGTACACTACCTCAAACTTGCCTATAAAGTGTCTAAGAACATGATTCATAAGTCTCATAAAGGTACTAGGTGCAATAGTCAATCCAAAAGGCATAACTAACCATTCATAAAGCCCAAATTTTGTTTTGAAAGCCATTTTTCATTCATCCCCTTCCCTCATCCTTATTTGATGATAACCACTCTTAAGATCAATTTTAGAGAAAATAGTAGCACCATGCAATTCATCTAAAAGATCCTTAAGTCTAGGGATAGGATGTCTATACCTTATGGTGATGTTGTTTATTGCTCTACAACCAGTGCACGTTCTCCAAGTTTCCTCCTTCTTAGGCATAAGAATAATAGGCATAGCACAAGGGCTCATGCTCTCACGATCCACCCTTTTTCAAGTAGCTTCTCCACTTGTGTTTGTATCTCTTTTGCTTCCATTGCTGAAGTCTTATAAGCTGGCCTATTAGGGAGTGAACAACCTAGAATCAAATCAATTTGATGCTCTATGCCTCTCAAAGGAGGTAAGCCATTAGGAACTTCTTGTGGAAAAACATCTTGATACTCTTCCAAAAGGGATTGCATAGCTTTGGGCAATTTTTCACCTTCTTTTTCAACATGTAAACAAATAGAGTTAGGAAGCATATAATAAAGAGGTTGTTGTGCCAATAACACTCTTTTGACTTGCTTTTCACTCAAGAACAAACTCTCTTTAATCTCATGATTTTTTTTGCTCTTATTTTCTTTCTCTTTCTTTTTCTTCTCACTAGTTTTTCTCTTTGGTAGCTCACTTTTCTTCTCTTTTATAGGTGCATTATTTTTTTTTAAATCCTCAATTCTTTTTTCTTTCATTTTTATTTGATCCTCACACACTTATGAATCATACTCAAAAGTGTTCTTCATGCCATTGTCTAGGAGTAAAAGGCCTCAAAATAATTTTCTTGCCTAGGTGCTCAAACTCAAAAGTGTTCTTCATGCCATTGTGTATCACTTTTCTATCATATTGCCATGGCCTACCAAGAAGGATATGACCAGTGTTAGGAATTTTACCACGGCAAGCGTACCGTTGTTATCGCTATAAGTTTCGAATTTATAAAAGTTCGTCTCCACAGGGATTTGGGTTTACATCAGTTGATTAAAATTAACAGTTTAGTAGTTATATACAGATAGAAAGCAAAGATTTATTTGTTGTTTGTTGTTGCGGACAATGTAAAATAAGATAACAGAAAAACAAATAAACGATTACGGGAAATGAAATAACTAAACGAGTACAAGTCAAGTAAGTATAGGATTGGATTTCGTCTTGCTTATCCCTTTTTAATTGATTTTACCTATGCATGTTCTATTCTTGTTGCCGCACACATATAAGTAACCCTAATTCGATTCCTCGCAATTACGATCCTATGGATATTTTACTAAATATCGATCCCTCGCATATTTAATTAAATACCCAAGCATTAAGAACTTAATCACGTGTTTAATGCGATCGAAACATTAAGCCCTATTCCTAGCAACGTGACGTAACGAGTGATTAAATTCAGTTCAAACCCTAAATTTACTGTCCAGTCGCCTTTAGGGTTAATTTCATGAAACTAACGGTTAATTAGAATCAAGCATTGAGCGTAGAATAAAATCACCAACAAGAAATAGAACAATGCATAAATAATTAAAAGAGTATAGGGATAAGAAGAGTACGTCCAATCCTTAGAGAAGTTTAATCGAACATGGGCAGAACCTCCTCGAGAGAATCACCGACTAAGCTCGTCATCGACCCTCTCTTCGGCAGAATCTCCTTACAAAAGTCACTCAACCTCACTTCCCTAAGTTCTACACTCACTTAGGAACTACAAAAACAAGAAACAAGAGCAAGCAAGTGCCTGGGAGAGAAAATGAGTGAAAGAATGATGCCTTTCTTCCAATTTTCGTCCACTATTTATAGGGAAGGCTCTCCTGCTTGGTCCACTCGCCCAAGCGCCTGGTTTAGCCTAAGTTCACTCGCCTGGGCGAGTTAAGGCTGCTTTCTTGGAACTTGGAGTGGCCTGGGCGACCAAATAACACTTGGGAGGCTGGCCTGGGCGACTTGGAAGCTTAATGGTGAAGAAATTGATGGGCCTTGGTGTCTTTTGGGCCTGTTTTGCTGTTGAAACTTCCCCTCATTTGCTTAGTCTGTAACGCCTTTCTTTGCTCACTCGTGCTTGATTGATTTTATATGAAATCTCTTATCCGCTTTGTATTAAAATTAGATTGGTTATAAATTTTTCATGAAAATTCATTTCCTTTTGCTTGTGATGTTACTAGTTACTTATATCCTAAACAAATTCTTTCTCTCCATGGTTTAATTAAAATAATAAAGTACAGTCCATCAATACAGACCAAGAATAGTTCATTATACAGTCCAAATACAAGTCAACATAAAATACAAGGAATTTAAAGTTGGTACAAGTCATCAACATATCTCCATCCTCTTTTCTTTAAAAATCCTTCAAGGCTTCCCTGCTTTTCTGCTCACCCAAATGAATTGGGGTCATCACAGGTGTCAACCACAGACACAACATAGGGTAAGTTCATGA
>PYAF01000005.1:49526-62910 GCA_007407185.1 Glycine tomentella
TCATTTCGGTTTTGCTTCCTTTTATAAGCTTATTGGTTTTGATTTTTGTTGCAAAATATCCTACTACTTTCCATATGCTAAGTTCTTATTGGCTAGCTTTTTTTCTTCTTCCAAGTGTCCTATTTCTACACTATTCTTCACTTTTCTCCTTCTTGTACGTTGCCTTGCATTCCTTGGAGAGCACTCTTGGCTTGTTTCATGTGGACTAGCTTGTTAGTGTTACAAGGTTTTCCTTTTGGTCAAAGTATCTTTACTAACTTAATTTCTATTGGCTAATACTT
This sequence comes from Glycine tomentella, assembly GCA_007407185.1. Lineage (NCBI taxonomy): Eukaryota > Viridiplantae > Streptophyta > Magnoliopsida > Fabales > Fabaceae > Glycine > Glycine tomentella. Next base: position 49,808 of record PYAF01000005.1, read on the forward strand.
TGATTTTTTCCACTCCTTGTCTCCTTGCCTCCTTCTCTACGTGCTATTCTCACTAGGAAAGAACTTCAAATTGCTTTTCTTATCTCACACGACCAATACTTATTTTTTGTAGCCAAGTTCACAAAATTTCCTTTAAATACATGTAATGGCAAAAATCCTAGTTTCTTATTGGTCCGTTTCCCTTTTAATTGTTAAAATTATTAAACTAACTTATTTAAAACACTTATTTCACCCATAATTAAGAAGAAATTATATAGATTGCATCTCTCCATTTTCCTACGTTTTTCAAATGCCCAAGTTAACCTAGATCGAGCTCTTATCAAAATAATTTCCCAAAATTCCTAGAAATTACTGTTTAGGGTTTTCTGGTACTAATCATGTTGATAAGTTGTTATCTAAGAGTATTTTATCCAATACTGAGGTTCCCATAAATTTCTAAAGTCATCTGATCAATTTTTGACCTAAAGGACATTTTGGTAATTTTATCTCTCACCCTAGGGGTAAAATCGTCATTTTGAAAAATGTTCAGGGAAACTCTGTAATTGTTACCCTTAGGTTATTCTGATCCTTTTTTTTCAAACCTCCCAGACTATTTATAAAATTCTCTCCATAAAATATCTTGCTAAAATGCCTAAGGGCGCTTTGGTCATTTCCAAAATGTCCAGGGGCATTTTCGTCATTTTTTCCCAAATCTTTTGTACTGCCTCTAATTAACATTTTACCCTAATAATTGACTGTGATTCAAAATTTTGGGGTGTTACATAGTCCACCCCATGCTCCTAGTTTCGCAAGCTTGGTTCTTCCGTAACCTTCAGACCTAGCAAAATTGAACCAATTAATTGGACGAAATCTTTTCGAAACATAAAAGCATGACTTAGCTTTACATAATCATCTTTTGACTAGGTTTTTAGGGTTATCTTGTGATTAATTCAATTAAAATAACGGATAAGTGCCATATTGTAATCCTAGTTTTACTGAAATGTGGCACTTATCAACCAGCCTCCATAGGAACAATATCACAAAGAACGTTATCATGATAAACATTAATAGAAAAAAGAATGAGCACTTGAGCATTTACCATCATTTCTCCACTTTCACTAAGCCATTGTAGCTTGTATGGCTTTGGATGCTTTGTGGTTGGCAAGTGTAATTCTCCACAAGTCTTGTACTAGCCACATTGGTGCAGCTCCCACCATCAATGATAAGTGAGCATACCTTGTCTTCAACCAAGCACCTTGTGTGAAAAATATTTTCTCTTTGAGTCTCCTCCTTTTCTAGGCAAAAATTGCTCAACATTCTCCTTACCATCAAGAGATCACCCTCTTCGGCTTCCACTAGTGTGAGTTCTTTTTCTTCTTCACTTGAAGAACTAGTTGAGTCACTTGAAGACTTGATCCTTATGCCTCCATCTTCAAGCAAAATCATAGTTCTCTTGTTGGACATTGGGAAGTAATGTGACCCTTAACAAGGCATTTAAAACACTTGATATTGCTTGATCTTTTAGGAGTTGGATCCCCAATTTTTTTGCTTGGGCTCTCCACCTTTTCTTCTTTATTTTTCTTATGAGAAAACTTCCTTTTAGGCTTGTCCTTCCAGCTACAAGTTGCAGCCCCATTGGTCTTGGAAAAGGAAGCTTTTCTCCTTTTTAGTTGTTGCTCCACCCTTTGAGCTTTGTGGACTAGCTCCTCAATTGTTGCATATGAATTAGCTCATCACATCTTGAATTTCTCTATTCAAGCCATGAAGGAATCTAGCCATTGTTGCTTCTTGAACCTCCACAATTTCAGCCCTTATCATCATCAATTCCATTTCCTTATAGTATTCATCAACACTCTTGTAAACTTGGAAATGTCTTTGGAGCTTATTTTGGACTTTCCTTGCATAATAAGTGGGAACAAATCTTCCTCTCAAGCATGCCTTATAGTCATCCCAAGAATTTAATCTTTGCCTCCTCATCCTCCCTATGTCCATTTGAATTTGGTTCCACCATATCAAAGCATAGCCATCAAATTCTAGAGTTGCTAGAGTAACTTTCTTTTCTTCATCAAATTATTGGCATGAGAAAATTTGTTCTACTTTTATCTCTCACTCAAAGTACTCTTCGGGATCATTATTGCCAATGAATTTTAGAATTTTTATTTCACTCTATTCAATCCTCCATTCCTCCCTTGTCTTTCTTCTCTCCTAAGCCTCCAATCTCCTTCATCTCTATTTTCCCTCCTATGATTGTTTCTTCTATTATTTTCTCTTCTATCCTCCCTCTCACTCCTCTCATCATAATAATTTCCTCCATGAGAGGAAGCATACTCACTCACCCTTCTACTACTATTAACATCTCCATCCACACTTCCCATTGGAATGACTCCTCCTTTGTGTCTCCCTTTGTAACTCTTCAAACCTTGCATCCATTTTGGTTTGCAAGTCTTCCATTTGTTTTGCCATGGCTATCATCAACCTAGAGGTCCTAGGTGACAAAGCCTCATCTCCTATTGAGCTCATCCTTCCAAAAAAAAATGGTTAGCAAAAATACAAGTATATAAGGAAATTCTCACGACTCTCTAAGTGTTTGTCACTCTCACTCGTGTATGCACACTTTATCTAGGCTCTTTCTATATTGTAAACTCTTACCTTTTTCCACTCTTATTCCTCTATATAGTTCTTAAGCAAAAACATCTAATCAAATCAAGCTTCTTTACCATAGTGAAATAGGAAATGATTCTAGGCTAAAGTTAGGAGTCCAATAACAAGAAAACACTAAGACAAAACCTTGGAAATTTTAAGAGACAAGCAACAAAAGAAAAAAAAAATAGAAAAGCACAACTCTAATTGGATTTTGTGAGACAACTCAAGGAATACTATGGGTTGTACCAAATTGCACAAGTAGGATATGCCAAGTAAATTCAATTGCTAGAAGCCAAATTTCGTCAAATTTGCATGTCATACAAGTTCATGTAATTTTGTGGTTCAAAGGAAATTTGAACTTGTAGCTTTTGTAACTTTGCTTTGCTTCTAAATTCGATTTTTCTAGCTACAATTCAATAATGTCTTTGGCTGTACCAATTGATACCACTTGATGTATTTTTCTTTTGCTTTTGATTGTTTATTTTCCAAAAAAATTTGTAAGCTTTTGTTTTTCTTTTGCACAAGTTCAAATATTCTTAAAGAAATTGATGAATCACGAAAATTTTGATGTATGACTATTGTAAAATTTGTTTCTAACAACTCAATTCAGTTTAGACATAAGATTAGAATCAAAACAAGTGGACATAGAAAACAAAAAACACTACTAACAAAAATTGACAAGAATCAAGACTAGAAAATTAGAAAAATATCAAGAACACATGAAGAACATGAACACATATAATCACATGAAACTTGAAGAAAACACAAGGGTTATGTGGTGGAACATACAACAAGCCCACACCACCAAGAATCAAAAGAAAACAACAAGAAACAAGGAATTGAAATGGATTTTCGTTTTTTAGATTTGGTGCAGATTTTACCTTTGAAGAAATTTTAAAATTGAACTTGAAGAAGAATTCAACAAGGATTAGGCTCTAGATACCACATGATGTATGGCTGTGTTGTAGCTATGATGTATAGCTGAACCCATAGCCATTAGCTTTCCCAAATCTACCTTGCAATGAAATCCAATCTTTAAAGCAAACTTCAAGAACTCTGAATTCTGCACTTTCACAGAATTTAAGACTGTTTTTAAGCTTTTTAATTCAGCAATGGAAGATGGAAGAAAGGTTAGGGATGAAGATGGATGGCACCATGGAAAAGCTTTCCAATAAGCCTAGGAAGAATCACCACAATAGAATTGAGAAGCCATTGATAAGACTCAAGAAGTTCTTACACAAGAACAAGAGAGAAACTCTCCCACCAATTTTCAGAATTGTATTAATGAAACAAAGTTAGTTACATTCAGTTTTGGCACCTTATAAAAACCACGAAATTACAAGCTAAATGTCACTAATTGTAAGGAAAATGCAAATTAAAATGAAGCCCAAATGAGCAAACTCCCTAAAGTGACCCTTGGCTGCTCAACATGCGCAATGCAGTTTTAACGCTGAAGTAATCGATTAATTCACACTTGTAATCGATTAAAACATAGTTATTTACAATTTTTAGACTCATGTAATCGATTACATATGTCCGTAATCGATAAAAATATACAAGTCTTGTTTCTGTGTGAAACTGAATTGCTGGTAATCGATTACAAACCAAGGTAATCAATTAAAACAAATGAAAACTGAATTTCTTCTAACAAGAGCTGGAATTTATTGAATTAAATTGGACTTGAGACATCAAAACCCAGCTCTTGTCATCCTTGAGTTGGTGTGCATTTTCATGCTTGTCCAAGTTAGCTTGAATGTAGTCTTGAAGTGCTTGAGTCCTAGCTATTGTCATTGGTCCTTTAAAGCTCACCAAAGGAAGTGCTTCAAGCTTTCCTTCTAGACCTTTAGCTTGCCATGGACCTGCATTAGGTCATTTAAGTATTTAGGTCAAAACCGAACCGAAACGATCAAAATTTTTAGAGTTGTCTGGTTTGACTTTAAATACTGCTAATATTGGAACTCAAAGTGTTGAAATTGAAAGTGTTGTGACCACTAGTGTTGAAACTTCTTAAAGTATTACTTTCATATATATTGTTATTTGTTTTATCTTTTTTTTCATATTTATTTTTTCTACCATGTTTATAATATTAATGGATCATATTTTGTTCATTTGTTTCAGCAAATTTGGTTGCAGCAAAGCTTATTGTAAGAAATAGTTGTGATTCAAACTATTATAGTAAATCTCATTGAAAAATATTTTGTTTTAATTTATATTAGTCTATTTTAGAATATTATGTTGATGGTATTAAATGAATCAATTTTACTACTTTCAGACATTTGATAATTTGTGCTAATTGTATTGGATATTTGGATGAATTATGATAAAAAAAAAAATAGTAGTTTTAAGGAAAAAATATCAAATTCAAATGGGTAACCCTTTGATCTGAACCAAACCAAACTGTTCATAATTGAGTTGGATTGAATCGAGTTTAAAAAAAAAATTGAAAATCGAACTGAATCGAATCGATCAAATTTGATTGAGTTGAATCCTGAATTTAGCCAAAATCTGCCCAAACCGGTCCATAAACATCCCTATCTTTTACTGTTTTTTTTTAACCAAATCATCTCTATTTTTTATTCTATTTTTTCTTTTATCTATTTCTTTTTTTTTTCTTCATTATCTTGTATTTTCTCCTTACAACTAAACACACCCTAAATGTTATACTTAGTATTAACAATTAAATTTTTATTAGATTAAGTCTATAATAGCAATGACAATTCTACGAACGATAATTGTTCTTGTTAAAAGGATCTTTTAAGTGTAATTTAACTTTTGAAGAAGAAAATAGTATTTTGGCTTTTGATTCCCTCCATTATTGCTTATGAATAATGACTCTATGTCGAAACATGAAATTTCATTGAAAATTGTGACCCCACATAAAAATTCCACGACCAATGTATGATTGGAAATCCTACGTACTATATAATATAGCAATAATCAAAATGGCACAAGAATTGTAGCCGTGACTCCACATGCTGCCAATTCTTGTTCACGGGTCCATAACATGTGGTCAATTTTAGAGTTTCTCCCTTATTTATAAATAATTTACAAAATCATAGATCCACAAATAGGAAGGACACCCACAAGTCATCAAACTTGAATTGAGTTTCAAAAAGATCAGTGGTAGTGTGGTACATTGTGTTGATCAAGGATGGAACAAAAGAAGTTTGTGGCAATATTATTGGTGGTGGTGGTGATTGCTTCTTCTATGTGGAAAGGGTCCAAAGGTCTTAGTCTCTGTAACATGGATGAAGATGGATTGGAGGCTTGCAAGCCCTCAGTGACTCAGCCAAACCCAGTTGATCCGTCCCCTGATTGCTGCAAGGCTCTGGATGGTGCAGACTTGAAATGCCTTTGCTCTTACAAGAACTCATCAGAGTTGCCTTTTCTAGGAATTGATCCAACTCTTGTTACTTCACTTCCTGCAAAGTGCAATCTCACTCCTCCAGATAATTGCTAATTAGCTTCTGAGCTATTTGTGCTCTTTTTGTTTTTGTAATTGTGTTATAATCTTTTTTCTGCAGATGACTTATTGAGAAAAAAGAAAATAATTGTACTCTAATTTTTGTACCTGTTTTTTTTTGTGGTACAATATAAGTACCTATGTTTTCTTCTACTTGGTTGTATACATTATTATAATAAATATATTATTTAAACTTTTGAGACTGATCGTGTGTTTGAATTTGTTAGTGTGAGTAGAACTTTTGGTCAAAAGGCGCTCTAATAATCTCAAAATTAAGTATGACATCCAATATATTTAATGAAAGAACCATTACGTTTGAAGCAAATGTAATCTTTCATGTTTTGACGATCTGTTTTGCTTTTAGAAAATGCTCAAGAACCTAAACTAATTGAAATAACTAACGATAATAATTAATCGTGTGATAAATATACGATAGTTCCTGTTTGTTTATAAAAGATCAGCCCAGTGTGCTTCAGTCAATTAATGAATGAATGATATTATGTAATATAACAACAAACAAATATGTATACTATACAAGAGAGAAATCCTCGATCAGAATTTACTATGAAGGAGGATACTTGTGGGGAATAATATAAGAGACTCCTGTCCTTAATATATCCTCCACAAACCGACTGTGGAGTTAAGAACAAACACAGTTTGGGTTGCAAGACAAGAAAGACCGAAGTTGGAGTATTGACAATTTCATTTCTACTCTAAACACCTTGAAAATGGTAACTGAAAGATTCAACTTCTTCCCAATCCTAACAGTAGCCCCATTGACATTTCTAAATCCCTTGTATTTTTGAGTTAGTCACAAAAATGTGACAGGTTTTAACAAATTGTAATAGAGACCTAGGTACTAACAGGAATTTTCGGAGATACTAAAAATATGGTACAAGATATGTTGGTGGCAGCCAAATTACTCATGCCACCGTATACTTGCAATCATGTTTGTTGCAATTTTAATAATAATTTGAGTAAAACAGCAGTTGAATTTCATTAGCATATAAGGTCATTACTCAGGTTATCACAACTATCTAACATTTGTTATATGTTTAAAATATTTAGCAAATTAACACCTGTAGTAAACCAACAATCAACAGATGTTTAACATTATTTTACTCTTACCGGACTCATTATTTCACTTATTTTTTGTAGATATTGGTTGGAGAGTCTCTTGTAAAACAAAGTGATCCTGGGAAGCAAATTAGCAATTTCTTTGGCAAAGATATCTCTTTTGGTTGAAGTGAGCTATCTTCTTAAGATATAGATGACAAATATTGACAAGGTTCTTGACTTGATGCCTTCCACCTTATGTTCATAAACAAATATGCAGCTTTTTTCTCTGTAAGGATGCTAAATGCTAAGTGAAGGGAGTTACCAAGCACATAAAGGAAAAGAATTAAAAAAAATTAAGCACACCAAAGCTACACTCAAAAGCTTATAAGGGGTTTGCTGGGATACTCTAGAAGGAAACGTATGTTAAAGAAAATCCATCATGATAAGGTGTCCTAGATGCTTTAACAAAGCTCCCATGAGATACATTCTTTCTTCATTAATAGTTTTGTGTTGACGGCTGATGGTTGGACTACATGTACCCAAGAGGGATATATTTGTTTGACAACACATTTTGTTGACAACAATTGGAAATTGCAAAGAAAGATTCTTGCTTTTTGTAGACTGGAGCCAGCCTCCACATACTGGTGAAGAAATGACAAATAAAGTGTTTGAATGTTTGACAAATAAAGTGTTTGAATGTTTGACTGAGTGGGAAATTGATAGAAAAATATTTTCCATCACATTAGACAATGTTTCTTCCAATAACTGCTTGCAAGAAATTTTAAGTAAGCATTTAAGTTTGTAAGATAACTTGTTGTGTGATGATGGATTTTTTCATGTGAGGTGTTCTGCCTATATCTTAAATCTTATAGTTCAGGAGGGCTTAAAAGTGGTAGAAGGAGCTTTAAAAAAGATTAGAGACAGTATTAAATATGTGAGAGCTTCAAATGCAAGAAAAATAGTGTTTGAAGAGTGTGTTGTTCAGTTGAGAGGTATTGATACTAAGTTGGCCTTGAAGTTGGATGTACCCACTAGATGAAATTCTACTTTTACTATGTTTTAAAGTGCTCTTAAGTATCGTCGTGCTTTTGGTATTTTCACCATTCGTGATAGAAACTACAAATATTGTCCATCAAGTGAAAGTGGAAAAGAGCTTAAAAGATGTGTGAATTTTTTAGGGCATTTTATAAGATGACCAACTTGATTTCAGGTGCATATCAACGTTCTAATTGGTCTTGCACCCTATGTTTTCTCATAGATATTTTAACTAATTGTTTTAAAAATTTGTTATTTCAGGTACATCTTATCCAACTTCCAATGAATATTTTATGCAAGTTTGGAAAATTGAGTCGTTGTTGCGGGAAACACTCAAACGTGGTGATAATTTGATGATTAAAATGATAGGGAAATGATGGAAAAGTTTTGCAAGTATTGGAGTGACTATTGCGTCATTCTCTCAATTTCCATGGTTCCTGACCCACAGATGAAACTTTAAGCACTTCGATTTTATTATTCAAAGCTTGATCGTGTTACTTGTGAAGAAAAAGTTGGTGTTGTAAGAAGCAAGATGTACAAGCTTTTTGATGAGTACGTGAAAGTAAGTTCCTTTAGTTGAACAAGATTTCAATTTAGAGGAAATTGAAGGGATGGAAGAATTGGATCCATACGATGTAAGTTAATTGATTTGTTAATTTCTTATATCTTGTGTTTGTTAATTATCTAATATCTTATGTTTATAAATTTATTTTGCGTGTGTTATAATGTCATTAGAATATATCACTTATGTGAGTGAAAATGTTAATAATGTGAATGGAAAGAGTGAGTTGGATCTTTATTTGGCTGAGACACCACTTGAGTCAAAGTTTTATCCAAAGTGGGATGTTTTGAGCTATTGGAAGGATCGCCAAGAACATTATCCAAATCTTTGTAGGTTAGCATGTGATGTGTTAAGCATTCCAATAACAATTGTTGCTAATGAGTATGCATTTAGCATTGGTGGTTGTGTGCTTAACAAGAATCATCATTGTCTTCTTCTGACCAATGTTCAAGCATTAACCTTAACCCAACATTGGTTACTTGGTTATGAAGAATTGGGTAATATATCACTTGTTAACATCTTATTACTAGTTTACTTTGGAGGATATCATTTATTGGCTACTCTTGACCTTATTAATTTTTTGTGATTGTAGATGAAGATAATGGTGATGTTGAGAAGGAAGATGAACTTGTCCTAGATTTCATAATTCATAGCTCCAATGTTGTTAATGGATAACAACAACAATTTCATCTTGGCTTTTTATGTATTTGAGACAATTTAATTAAATGTTCTAGTTGTTTAGTCATTTCAATTATGTATGTTGTCTTGACCATTTGTCTGTTAAACTATGACTAAGACTAATATTTGGATTCTTTGGGATTTTAAGACTTTTGAATGGTATTTTATGTATTTGAGAATTGAGACATTTGATATTTTGATTTGAATGGTATTTTCATGATTATATTAGATGTTTAAATGGTTATTAAGATATTTGTCTATTATTTGTATTTGTATTTGTATCATTAGAATGTATTTTGTTGAAAAAATGTTTCTTTTAAAAAATAAGAAAACAGAGAAAAATGCTTTTAATTTTTTAAAACTTTATTTTTGGATTTTTTATTATAAAATATTTGGTGAGTCAACCCACGTAACCCAATATTTGTAACGAGCTTCACATTTTAAGTGAGTCTAATCTCCCTTGAGCCAATATGGGAGCCTATATTCACTCCATATACATATTCATTTGCATTTTAATGATTGTTTAGTGGATTCGTGTTTGTTTATTTGTTATTTACCCTAATATATCGAGTCACTACACATAGTTTTTCTTATCCTCATCTAAAGGGTTATGAAGGTCCTACTGTGGAATAAAGAGGCTCCAGTTGAGGAAGAACTACAATGTCATTGTCCTTATTCGTGACCAATTGCCACAAACATCTCACTACAATTTTCGAAGAACGCTTAGATCATGAACTAACTACGAATCCAGGTATTTACCTAATTCTTAATAATCAAACCTATTGTAGATTTTTAAGACCTTTGGTAATTTTTCTAGGTTGTATACTTGTGTTTTTGGATTTCGTGTAAAGAATAAAGAATAATGAAATGAGGACTAAAGATTAAAATCCTAACACCCCCATGCTTTTTGTTATCCTCCCTTTTTTTATTAATGAAACTTTTTAGGCTGCTGGTTTAGCAGTTCAGTGGTGAAGGTGCCAATGTAGTTGGGATTTTCAGCCCTATATATTCATGCTTCAGCTAGCCTTTTTTTTTTAAAGGAAATAAAGAAACATATGGACACTTATGGCCCTGACACTAAATCTAATAGTCTTTTAAAGACATGACTCCATATTATAAAGTTATTAAGATTCATGAGAGGAATGGTTTTCCAGTTTCCTTATACAACAATTTAGATCAATTGAGGTAGTATGATGTAATTGATAATTACTCAGACTACGACTTTTATGAAGAGGGGAAAGGATTATCATTATCTCATGTTATAAATTGTGACATCATCACTTACATTAGAAGTATTAAAGCTAAATTATTTTTTGTGTTTTTGTTTCTTTGTAGGTTAGAAAGGGTTAGGTGAAGAAGGTACAATACAACAATAATGAATCATTCTGGAGAAAAATCTTCCAGGCACACATATCATCTTATTTATTTTAAGCCATGTTTATTTTATATGCTTTGCAGCATGTATTGTTATACAATGGTTAAATTCAAGCTACAAAAATTTGGATCACAACAGTCATGGTCCCTATCAATATATATGGACTGGGGTTGATAATTCTTTTAATTCCTTTAGTCATTTTAATGTGGAATGAAAACACCAAAGATTATATTAGAGGCAAGTTTCAAGTTAGGAAGACTATGACCCTTAGCTTGAGTAGATTACTAAAAAATGGGAATTAAATTAGTGATTGCTATAAAGATGAATAAAAACTTGCAGAATTCCATCTTTCAAAAGTTGGAATCCATAAGTTTAATCGAAAGTTGTATGATGCAACTTCATAAGCTTTGTTGGCCATTAAAATTTTACCTGCAATTGATCTGAAAATGAGTAGTATTAACTTTGCAAAAAGGGAAATCTCTATAAGTATATTGTAAATTTTCATCACACCTTTTTCAAAATTGATGTGCAATTTTCATTGGCACAAACAAAAACTATTTATGAAGAAAGAATGTATCTCATGGGAGCTTCCATTGTTGAAGTAGTCAAGATATACCGGTTATGACACTTTTTCATGACATGTTTCAATTTCTCCTTGAGTTCATTATGAAATTGCAACACATCAATCACTATTGTATTCCTAGACACTTGCTTGACATTGAGATTAAATATGAGAGCAATTCCCTAATCCATTTATATTCAACAAATTTAAATGGCAAACCATGAGCAATGGTAGCCCTTACTATAAGCTCAAGAACATGTTTGTTGTCAGGTTACCTAGCCTTTAAATTCCCTTAACTTTCCCAAATTATCAATTATCATACAATCCATGTAACGACTATGTTTCTAGTCCGTATTCAATTTATTACGCTTTTTATTTTACAGAAAAGAAAAAAAAATTCTTCATAATTCATTTACGTAAAACTAATTATACGTAATAAGTTATTTTTCTAACGCGTTCGCAAATTTGTCAAAATACAAAGTTCAAACATAGTTTAATATACAGTCCCAAATAGTCTGTTACAAAATAAGATACAAACAGCTCAACGTAGTATCAAATACAGACAAACAGAAAATTACAAATACAGCATATAGAACATCCAGCTCCTTCCTCAACGCTTTCCTTAGCTTACTGTTCCTCTGCTCGCCCAAATAAATTGGGGTCATCACAGGTGTCAAACCACAGATGCAACTCGGGTAAGTATATGATAAACATGGTTAGATAAATGACAGAAACAACATAAATAACAGAACAATGTAATAATCATAAAACAAATGCATAATGAATGATGCATGATTTCTTTGTTAAATGATGCATGACTGAGATCTCAGAGTCCTATTAAAGGTACCAGAATCAATATAGTTTCACCCACTCTAGTGAAACCTCCCTCCACTCTGAGGGGTACAGTCAAAGAGTTTCACTCACTCTAGTGAAACCTCCCTCCACTCCGAGGGGTCAAAGGGTACCATCATAATAGTTTCACCCACTCTAGTGAAACCTCCCTCCACTCTGAGGGGTCAAGTGCAAATGATGCATGGATTCATTTTATTTTTCAGTTACTCCTTTATTTCTCAAATTCTCATAACTTTAGTGCCACAATCTTTATTCATCCATCATGACCAGTTCAATGTGAAAGGTATAAAGGCACCATAATTTTTTCTAAGGAAACCATTTTAATGAAGTATAACATAACCCTTTTTAATAACATGCATCATGTAAATTTTCATTAGAACTTCCTTAACAATAAAACATGCAACTTTTCTACAAACCATAATTCCTATCAAGTCATTAATAAAGTATCACACAACAACATTAAACAGATAAAGTGTAACACATAACAATATCAAATAAGTAACACACATTAACTTCAAATGAATACACAACCTAAGTAAAACAAGTAGACATAGCCACGAAGTATTAGATTAATTGGTTACCTTCTTATTAAACTAGATTCAAGTTTAATTATTCTTTAAGTTATTTGTCTAAATCATCATTTATATACTATTTTAATTCATTGAGGCATTTTAACAAACACATGGTATACAAAGATTGAATCTTATAAAATTAAATGATAACACAACTTAAATCTTATAGAAATAATTGATAACATAACCTAAGCAATATCTAATCCATGTGTATCACTATACTCCCCATACCTTGTGTTTCTCTTTAAAAATTGAATAGCTTTGTTCCTAATTTCCTTGATGCTTCACGTGGACTTTCAAGTAGGTAGGCTTTGATTTTTGTT
>PYAF01000005.1:63010-83378 GCA_007407185.1 Glycine tomentella
AATATTTTGAAAATAAAGTGGTGTAAGGCTAGGGTGATTGCACGGTTTCCTCTTGGTTTGTTTTGAAAATGTTTTGGAATTGTTTTGGAATGGAGAAGGCAAGGTTTTGCACGTTCCCCCTCTCTAATCCAGCCATACCCACGGTTTCTTCTTTATATAAGCTAGGTTATTTGGTTTTTTCTACAAAAATCTTCAAAGTCCATCATTACCTTGCTTTTTGGTTGTTCTCCTTTTATTAGCTAAGGATTTAGGACCTTACAAGTGTCTTGCTTCATGAGAATTCCACACCTTTCCTTGCTTTCACGTGGACTACTCAAGCTAAGTGCATTCTCTTTGATTTTTATTCAAATCCGTGGGGTAGCTTAGGCTTAGTCATAAAAATTTCTGCCCAAAACCCGTGTTATAAACATATTCATCCTGAGTTTGTTAACCGTTGGATTTCGTTAAAATTTTAAAGGGATATTCCTAACTCATATATTTAACTTTTGACCATTGGGATTTTTGAAATAATATCTGGAACACTCTCCGTGTTCAAAGGAGTCAAGAGGAAGTTTTTCTTCAACAAATATCTCCTTAAGCCATCATTGCTTGGCTTTTCACTAGGTTTTACCTCATTGGCTATCGAATTCCTACCTTCCAAGTGTCTAGGTTCTACATATTTCTCCTTAATTCCTCCTTTGCACGTGCACTTCAAGATGTGTAGGAAATTTCTTTGGTTTTTTCGTTCCTACGTATAGTATTTGGCTTGTAGTATGTTTTTGAATTTAGTTCATGAAATATCTTAAAGCATTAATGATTTACTTTCCACATGGATCAATGATATTCTCCAAGCTTCTTAATCATCCATGTGGCTATTCTTGAATTTTCTCAAAGCTTTTCTTCCTTGATCTTCAATCACACGGCAAAGGCTTATTTTAGGAATATTAACCAATTTTCCCTCAATTACATGTAATAGCTTTACTTGAATTCTTATTGGTCCATTGCTTAAAATTACCAAACTAACTTATTTAGGAGACCTATTCCTTTCATAATTAAGAGAAAACTCCATAGATTATGTCCATGCTTTTCTCATAATTTTCTGATACCTATGATAGTCTAGATTAAGCTCTTTTTAACCTATCTTCCAAAATTCGTAGAAATTCTATTTTAGGGTTCTCTGCCCTTAACCTTGTTGATAACTTGTTCTCTAAAAATATTTTATCCTATGCTCAGGTTCCCATTAATTTCTAAGGTCATTTTGATCAATTTTGACCTAGGGGTATTTTGGTAATTTTACTCCTCACCCTAGGGGTAAAATCGTCATTTCAAAAAATACTCAGGATATCTCTGTAAGTATCATCCTAAGGGTTTTCTGATCATTTTTCAAACATCCCAGAGTATTTATGGAATTTCCTCCTTCAAATATCTTGCTAAAATGCCTAGGGGCAATTTGGTCATTTGGAAAAATGTTCAGGGGCATTTTTGTCATTTTCAAAAATGTCCAAGGGTATTTATGTCATTTTTCTAAGAATGCATATTTATAAGAAAATGTACATATATAGTAAAATATGAGGGTGTTACAATCCACATCTTGATTTCTACAACTTTCCCTAGCCTTTAACTTCCCTTAACTTGAGAAGTTCCTTGTAGTATTTTGTTTGATGAAGAAATGTTCCATGGTCCATTTGTTTTACTTGGAAACCAAGAAAGTAAATTTAACTCCCCCATCATTGACCTTTCAAACTTCCCATGCGTCTTGTGGACAAAATCTCCACAAAGAGATTTGTTAGTAGAACCAAAAATGATGTCATCCATATAAACTTGCACAAGTAAAATGTTATGAGAGGACTTTTTAATGAAAAGTGTTTTTCAACTTTTCCTTAAACTTTTGTTCAAGAGGAAGTTGGTAAGTCTCTCATACCCTTGTCTTGGTGCTTGTTTTATTCCATAAAGAGTTTTCTTAATCTTTTATGCATGAGTTGGATGTTTATGATCCTCAAAACCAGGAGGTTGGGAAACATAAACTTCCTCTTCAATGTATCCATTTAGGAAAGAACTTTGACATCCATTTTGTATAACTTGAAACCCATAACACAAGCATAAGCAAGTAGTAATCTTACGACCTCTGGCCTCGTTATCGGTGAATAGGTTTCACCAAAGTCTATAATTTATTGTTTGTTATAGCCCTTGGCTACTAGCCTTTCCTTATTCCTGGTGATCAATCCATGTTCATCCAATTTATTTTTGAACACATATTTGGTGCCAATGATGTTCATGACTTTATAATAAGGTACAAATTCATATACATCATTTCTTTTAAATTGTTTAATTCCTCATGCATGGACATTATCCAAATCTTTGATTGCCACCTATATAGATAAGGGTTCTTTTTGTGACACAAATGCAGTATGTTCACAAAATAAGTCAAAGAGTGTCTAGTAGTTAATCTCTTTTCTATGTCTCCAATGATATTGTCTATAAAGAGATCCCTTGGTGCTCTCCATTCCTTTGGGAAGATAATTGTGTTGTGATGAGTGTCCTTTTTTAGGTTTATTGCTCACTACCTCTTCACTCCTTGGAGAAGCTTCACTTGGACTCCCTACATCATCATCAAAAAAAGGCACCTTTCCCTCATTCTAGGGATTAGACTCATCAAACACAACATGGACAGATTCTTCAATCTTTAATGAGTTCTTATTGAAAAGTCTATATGCCTTGATAGTAGATGAGTATCTTGGAAATAAATCTTCATTGGCTTTTGCATCAAACTTGTCAAGTGACTCTGTACCATTGTTTAACAGAAAGCACTTACAACCAAAAAACCTTAAGATGTGATATATTTGGCTTTCTTCAATTGTAGATCTCATAGGGTGTCAATTTCAAAAGTGATCTTATAATCGCTCTATTTAGAACATAGCAAGTTGTACTTACCATATTCCCCCAAAAATATTTAGGTAGATGGTTTTCATTTAGCATTGTTCTTGCTAATTCCTTAAGAGTTCTATTTTTCCTCTCCATAAATCCATTTTGTTAAGGAGTCTTGGAGTTGAAAAATTGTGATTAATATAATTTTATTCACAAAAGGTTTCAAATTTCTCATTTTGAAATTCACCCCTATGATCACTTCTCAAAGCTTTGATTTTCAAATCTTTTTCATTTTGAATCAGTTTTGCTAGTTTACGAAAATCTTTGAAAGCATTATTTTTCAAGGATATAAACAAGGTCCATGTAAATCTAGAATAGTCATCGACAATTACTAAGGCATACTAAGGATATAAACAAGGTCAATGCAAATCTAGAATAGTCATCCACAATTACTAAGGCATAATAGTTCTTCCCTCCCATGCTCAGAGTTCTGAAAGAACCAAACAAGTCTAAATGCAATAGTTCAAGCAGTCTAGAGGTTGAAATCATACTTTTAGCTTTAAAAGAAACTCTACATTGATTTCCCTTTTGACATGCATCACATAAGTTATCCTTCACAAACTTAAGCTTAGAAAGTCCCTTAACTAGATCTTTAGAGATAAGTTTGTTTAAATGACTCATATGAATATGAGCTACCCTTCTATGCCATAGCCAAGAAATATCATCAATACTAGTTAAACATGTCAAGTGTGATGATGAAACACAATCAATATTATGCATGTAGGTGTTACTTATGTAGTTGCCAACAAACTGAATTTGATTGGTGATTGGATTAGAAATAGTACAACAATCTTCATTAAAAGCAATTTTATAACCTTTGTCACACAATTGACTATGCTTAGAAGGTTATGCTTTAATCCATCCACAAACAAAACATTCTCTATCAAGGTAGTTAATGAGTTTCCAATGTTATCTATACCAAGAATCTTGCCTTCGTTGTTGTCTTCATAAGTTACATAGCCTCCCTGCTTTGCTTTCAAAGAGAAAAAATTGTTCTTGTCTCCAGTCATATGCCTTGAACAACCTCTATCCAAATACCACATAAGCTCCTTGGCTTCAAGGCATACTTACAAAAAACTTATGCATGCAATAGTGACATGTTGTGAAAGGGGTGCTACACGCTTTGACAAAGTTGAAGAATTTTTTAAAATACTTTTGTTGTACAAGAAGTGCATCTAGATTATCTCTTGCCATTGTTAATTTGGACAAGGATTTTAACAAATACTCCTTTTTTATGTAAGTGCCTTTCACATTTCACATTGGGAGAGGGAAGATGTGGAGATAGTTTAGGCATTGCAAGAAGAGTTTTCTTGTACCTTTTCAAGTTCTTCAATTTTCAATTTCAATCCAGATAACTCTATTTGACAGCTCAATATCTTATCCATGTGCAAACTCAACTTCCCCTTTCTAAAGTTGTTGGCTTGAGATAATTTTTGAGCCTTTTATGCATATCATGAAGACATATAAAAGTTTATCATAGTTTTCATCAAGTTTAGTTTTGGATTTGAAAGAACTTACATCTCTTTCAACTTCACCATCCTCCATAAGACAGAAATTCACCTCTTCTTCATTGCTCGAATCGCTGGAAGCATTCTCTTCCCGTGCTATGTAAGCCTTCTTTTTTTTTTCGATCTTCTTCTTATAACCTCTTTCCTTTTTTTCTCCTCCTTGTTTCTTTTTTTGTTGAACGGGTCTTCCTTTGGGATTACTCAGAACCTTCTACATTTTCTTCATCACTTTCATCACTAGAAGGTATGGAGGATTTTAGTGCTAAGCCTTTACTATTTTTCTCCTTAGCCTCCTCTTTGACCATCCTAGTCATGTCCATTTCATATTCTTAATTTTTCGAATAGCTCAACTTGTGTGAGCAGGTAAGATCTTTGGATTCAGATACTTTCGTGACCTTCGGTTCTCATGGTCTATTGAGGACTTTAGTATCTTTATGTTCAACTTTTCTTCCTCAAACACATTCTAAGGCCCTTGAGATGATTCACTATATAAGTGAACCTATTTTAAACATTTCCAATCGTTTCTCCTTCTTGCATCCATAATGTCTCATACTTTTGAATGAAAAAATTCTTCCTTGCTCTTCTTACTTCTGGAGTACCTTCATAAGTTACTTGAATGAGATCCCACATCTCCTTCGTCATTGTACATACTGACACCCTAAAATATTCATCACAGTACAATGATGAGTGATCGATAATCATAGCTTTAGAGTCATATTCTGCTCTTTTAATTTCATCCACAGAACATGATTCAAAGAGTTTCTCTACAGTTTTGCCATCAACAACTTGAGTAGGCATATTGTAACCATTTACCACTGCATGCCAAATACCTCTATTAAAAGATTCCATAAAAAAATTCATTAATTTTCAAGATCCTAGCTCTAAATACTCATAAGTACCATATTTTAGTTATTTTCGGGATTATAATAGCACTTATCTTTTAATTCCAGTAGTTTTTTTATAAACTTTCCTTAATTCTAGTTGTTTTACATTTTGTATATTTATAAATGCTGTTGTTTAAATTTGGAAGATTCGTCCATTTAATTATGATGTTTCAATAGGTATTTGTTAGATCCAAAAACCAAGCCAAGATGAAGTGCAAAATGGTCCATTTTACAAGTTTCTAGAGTGCAATTCGCCCAGGCTAGCATTCAACTCGATTGGGCTAATGAGGTTACTTCTTCCTGAAGCAACCAACTCGTCTAGGCGAGTAACCTTACTGCAGCCAAAAGTAACCAACTCGCTTGGGCAAGTTGGTCTGGCACTCTTGCACCGTTTGCCTTAAAAAGCCATGCAAATGGAGGAAAGAAAGGGAGAACACACCAGTAGAGTGAGAAAGGAAAGAACCACGCAAGAATACATGAGAGAAGACAGAAAAAGAGAAGAAATCCTGCAGAAAAAGATCGTGGATCGCTTCCTTCGTCATGTTTTCTATTGATCTTGTGCTCTAATGCAATGGTTGGCTAGTTTCTCCAAAGAATTGGATATAATCTTCGTACTCTTATGTATCTCTTTTGATATATATATATATATATATATATATATAAATCTTTTCTACTCATTAATGGTGATTTCATTCTGTTTGTAATGTTTGATTCTACTTGATCACCAGTTTCATGAAATTGGATTCTAAGTTTGACTAGAAAGTGCTCTTAGAATTTGAACTGAATGATTTTACTCTTTACGTTATGTTGCTAGGAATAGAGATAACATTTTGATTGTGAATAGCATAGGATTATGATTGTAATGTTGTGATATTTATTTCATATGTGAGGGATCAATATTCGATAAATATCCCTATAATTCTCGAATGCGAGGGATTGATTTAGGGTGCATCAGTAATATTAGACAATGATTCATATGTGTTAATATTAATTGGATACTAAGTGTATGAACAATGAAATCCAATCCTACCTTTCTCTTGAATTAATTGAATTCGTTTAATTATTTTCGTAATTTTCCGTATTTCCTACGCACTAAATCCATTATTTCCATATTTCGTCAATTCTGTAATTCTGTTATTTTTACAAGCCCATGATATTCCAATTAACATTATTTTACATAACTATTAAACTGTTATTTTTATCTGGAATAACTAAGTAACTCAAGTCCTTGTGGAGACGATCTCTTTATAAATTCTATAACCTGCAACGACATTGGTACGCTTGCCAATAGTCTGACAAATACCAATTGTTAGATTAACCCGGAATCTAGAAGGGAGTATGGGTTGAATAGATTCTTTAAAAAATTTCTAATTATTTCTTAGATTTAATTAAAATTAATACCCTTTTACTAATTAAGGTTTTCTCAAAAGAGTTGTTGAAGAAAGACCAATAACATATGAAACCAATATATTCAAAAACCTTAGAAACTAGAGTTTATGGTCCACACATATCAATTCCAATATCAAGATAGATACACAAAACTAAGGTTTAGAGAAAGAGAGAATCACACATAATTTATATTGGTTCAATCCTTAAGAGGACCTACATCTAGTTGTTCTAAGATCCATTTGAACTTCCATTATCACAAAATCAAGTACATATACTATGCACATGCAGTTCCCTAAAATTCTACTTTTCCCATAAATCCTACAATAGAAAATCAAAACCTTGTTGAACCCTACTAAAAGAAATTCCAAGAGTTGAAACCCTATCAACTCAGAAAACCCTTAGTAACCCTATCCAAGATTAAGAAAGTAGAAAGAAATCATAATTGGATTATATACACCTTGATTGCAGATCACAACATCTATCTTTTTCTTAGATTATCAACTCATGATGAAGAATGAATGAATCTTGATAAACTTGAATCTTTTGAAGAAATGCAGAGTAATTCTCTTAGATGACTCTTATAATGTGTTTTCTAAAAGATAAAATTGTATCAAGAGTTACTAATGAGAAAGAACAAGTGAGGGTTTATACAATTTTAACAACTAAAATTGATGTAATCAATTAACAAATATGGTAATCAATTAATTCGTTCAAATCCCTATTTTTTCTGCATTTATGGAAATGTGGTAATTGATTGCAGAATGTGGTAACCGATTATCTTGTTTCAACTTCTCAAGCTTCGTGGTTCTGGAATAATCAAGTAGCTAATGTGGTAATCGATTATTTTGACAAAATAGAGAACTCCTAAAGTTTTAAAATCAATCTAATCAATTACTAAATGTGGTAATTGATTATCTTAAGCCACAAAGTCTTCCTTCAGCTGGAACTGGCTTATGTAATTGATTACTGAAATTGGTAATCGATTAATTTGATGAACCTATTTCCAAACTTGAAGTAGAGTGAGTTTTGTTGCTTGTTCTAAAACTTTGTAATTGATTACTAAACTTTTTAATCAAATACACTATGTTGAACTCATTGTTTCTGCTAAGAGCTTTGAGATCAATTCGTTAATCTACCATGTTTGATTTCTACTAAGCATGGTTATAAGAAAACTAAGACTAAATCACACATCATGCCTAGTCTAAAAGCATCCAATACAAATGCTACATCTTTTAAAATATGTTTGATAATGTAAAATGATTAAAACAAAACCCTAATAATAATCTTTAGTCTTCAATCTTTGACTCAACATCAATGGGTATGTTCACATTTCCAATGGCTGAGATAGGGCTTTTCTTGGTCGGAAGGTTTTGGTTCTTGGTCTCTGCACACAACTTCCCTTTCATTTTGCATTGAGTCAATTCATGCTCAATAGTTTCACATTGATTGGAAAATAGGCGAAAATTTTCATATCCTATAGATATGAAAAAAGCAAAATTATCTCTCAACCATAATCTCACTTGGAAGGGATCTAGCAAGTAACGATTTTGAAAAGGATTTGGGGGCTCTAGCATTCTAGCAGAATGTTTGAAATCCAAATCCACATTTGGGCATGCATGATTTTTATCTTATTAGTGTTGAAATCCTTGCTCCACTATAAGAGACAAAGGAAACCTGGTTGTAGATTCCACGAGCCACCAGACAAAATGCTTTTTAGGTCTTCCACTAAGGCAAAATTGGAATTCAAAAAACTCACGAACAAGGGGGTGATCTTCCATGGACCAAGCTGCTTCCATAGTTTGGACAACATTTTTTGTAATGTCAGAAACCTATTAGAGTACAAGTGTGAGGTGAAGTACTACATTAGATAGGAATGGAAAGGTTGAGCACCACATAAGTGAGGATAAGACCCATATGAAAACAATATGAACAACACACAAGAACCAAGAGGGGGTGAACTAGTTGATCTTGGACAATTTAAAAATTCTTAAACAATCAGAGTTAACAAGATTGTATCACAAAACAATCCAAGAAAGCTTTCAACCAATCAAACACCACTACTGAAGAATGCAATAAAAAACTTTTTATGTTGATTGTGAAATGCTACACCATCGAATTACAAGTTATAACCACAAGAAAAGATAAAGATGAAGTAGTCAATACAAAGATTTATACTGGTTCACTTCTCAACCTAGAGAAACTACATCAAGTTCTTCTAACCAATAAGTTAGAGTTCCACTAATAACAATATGTTTCTTACAAGCTTTTTACAACCACTCTCAATCACACCTAGATCAAGAACGAGACTTCTAGCTCACATAAAATGTTTGTGATCAAGACATAAAGAAAACCTATCTCTACTCTTACCTCTAGAAACACCTATTTTAGAAAAGCCTTAAGAAAAGCTATTGTTATAGTTACACAAAAAGAAATTCTAAAGAATTTACAACCAAGTTGTATAGAAAGAAACCACCTGATGATCCAATAATGATGTATGCAAAAGATTACCAGACTTGAATAAACAGTGAAAGAAACTACTTCAGAACTTTCTTTCCGAAACTTCTTTTGAAAGCTTGCCCAAAAGGAAATCCTCTTTAGAAATCTTGAAGCTTGAGGATTTGTGGATCTAATAGAGTTTAGCACTTGGAATCTTTTCTTACTTCAGAAAACTTATGAAAATACTTTAATAATTCATTGTATCTTTTCAAAACACCCAACAACTATTTATAGAAATTTGTTTGTAATTGTCAGTAATCGATTAATTCACTAATGTGATCAATTAAATTCACTTATGTAATCGATTAATAACTCATATAATCAATTAAAGTGTTCTTGAACTTTTTAAAAAAGATTTATGAACAATGTAATCGATTATTTCGCAATGTTATTGATTATCACAGTAAGTCTTTGTTTTAAACATGCACCAAGTAATCAATTACAACAATATCGTAATCGATTATCACAGGAAGACTATTATGTGACTTTGTGTAGTGTAATCAATTGCCATACTCTTGTAATCGACTAAAGTGTTATTGAAAGCTTAAGTAATAGATTACCATTTGCTGGTAATCGATTAATCCAATGAGAAATTATTTTTCCAAAAACTTAAACATTGAACAATTGGCTTTTAATGTAATCATGAAAAATTTATGTTTCAGAAAAGCTTTTTCACAAAACTTATGCTTTTATGAAAACATGAATGAGATTTATGCAATGGATCATAGGAAGTTTCATCTTAGACTTACACAAATTACAACTACCAATCAATTGAATTGGCATGTAAAAAGCCTATATACTTTGCTACCTAAGAGACTCAGCTTCTTGATCCTCTTGAGCTCCCCCTGACTTTAACACCATAAACTTGAGCCTTAAAGTTTTGGATTAAAGTGTGGTGTCAAGTTCACTTATATGGTTGCTCAAAGCCCATTGGTAAAAATGTTCTCCTCGGCGTTTACTCCCCTCAATTACTCAACAAAACCTTTGGAGGAGGGGTTCCTTTTGCTAGGATTAACCTTCCATAAAGACTGGACCTACAACTCGAGAGAATATCTTTGTAACCTGTTTCAGAGATCTTAATCGAGACTAAATGCTTTTTTCTACACGACTTAGGAAGCTAGATAAGAGGGAAATTGAATGCATTTGAGACAACATTGGGAAAAGATTTTCTTGGAGTAGGGGAGTTTCCTGAGTTCAAAATCAGAGTAGTTGAGGACGAGGAAGGGCCTAAGAAGACCCAAGGGCAAATGACAGTTGGAGGGTCCATAATGGGATAAGGAGTCCTCGTCCATATGTTTCTTATTGAGACAATTAGATTCATTTCCCCTTCCAAGCTTAGGAATCGGGGAGAATTTTCTTGAAAGTGATGTTATACCAAGTTTTTGAATATGACGACCTTAATGTTGGAGAAAATCTCAAAGGCAACTTGAGGAAGGAAAAGGAACTACTTTTACCTTGGATTTTTTTCAAAATTTATCTCTATCACTATTACAATCTAAGAAGGTTTGTTAATCAAAGTGATATTCAACTAATGATTAGAAAATCAAATGCAAAATTAATAAATATAATCTCATCAAATAATACTATTTTATGATGACTATTGATCCATAATTTTGAAGAAAAGTTTAAAAGTTCTATTTTATTTTCTCTTGCCATTTGAATACTTGACTTTTCACTATAATTTCCAAATTGAGAGACCTTTGTATCTCAATGTCCCAATAAATTATCCACAAAAATATTATATTACTATACAAGCATACATAACAAGTATTGTGATAACGACTGTCGAATCGGTACAAAACAAATAAAACCAAGATAATTTTGTAGCACAAGATTAACCTAGGTCGACTCAGAGATACAATTCAATTTGGTTCCTGACTTAATCCACTTATAAACAACAAGAAGATTTTATCAAACAGTTTATAGACTGTGAACAAAAATTACAAAAACACAAACAAGAATTGAAGAAAAAATGAAGAAACCAACAAAATTGATAAAATGTGTTGTAAAACAGATTTAAGAGTATCAATCCAATTCACCAAATCAAGCAATGAAAATTATCATAGTTCTCATATAATGATCATATTATGAAGGTTCATTCAATATCATTAGAAGCAGTTCAATCGAATTAACTCCTAAATCAATTGCAATCACAAATCGAATTGAAATATCATCCAACAATCTATGATTAAAATTCAAAATTAGGAAATAAATCTATAACCTAATTCATTTTCAATCCTAAACATATTCATAATCATGAAAATCGAAAAGAGGATTGAAGAAGAAGATGAACATTCACATAGATATTAGAATACCAAACCAAAACTCAAATTCTCCTTGCTTGGACTGGATCCTTGGATTGATTGATTATTTAACCTTTCATGATCATCATCAGTGGAAGAGCCACAAAATATGTGTGAGAAAAATAGGAGAACAAAGATGAAAGGAAGAAGAAATATAAAGAACAATGAACAGTTGAGAGATAAAGAAAGAAAAGATTTTAATTTTGAAAACTTGCACAAGAAGCTAGAAATTCTTTTTTTTTTGTATGTCCTCAAATAATAACTACACTAACACATAGTGATTGAACGTAATGAAGGATGGACTATGATTAGGCACATCTAAACTAACTAATTATGATAATTACATCAATAAAAATTCAAACTCGCATCCCAAAACTAAAGTGCAGAGGTTCTGACTTTCAAGCCTAATTTGACCCTCCAAAAGGCAGAATTGGCCTATGCTTATATTTGACAAAATTGTAAATCTTGTTCTTAGCTTTCTAGGGACTACTCATATGCTCCATTTGGAGTTTTGTAGAATTCTCTAGGTCCTACACAAGGAAGATAGGTCAAGTAAGCACAAAATCTAAAAATAAGCAACAATTATCAATTAAGTCCAATTATTTGCTTAAGACCAAAACTAAGTTAAAGTGAGAAAATAAGAATCCAAGAGAAGTCAAATAAGCTAAGAAGAATAGAAAAATACTATACTAAAAACGCTCAATCATATTGCCCTCACGTTTCCCTTATAGTATGAAAAGGTAGACTTCCATGTTCAATCTTCTTTTGAGGCAACTCCTCAACATTTGGTTCATCAGGAACAAGGTCGCAGTTGAACCTTCATGCTTATTAATTCAAAATATTTCATAAGGGGCAACTTGTTAGGCCACAAATAATTTTGTAATGACTTACTGCAGATAAATGGCTATAAAGAAGTTCATAAATTACACTAGAACATAAGAAAAATTGTTCTTAAGTTACTAACATTGTTGTAGTTACAATAGAACATAAGGAGTTGTTCTTAGTGACTAACATCATTGCAGTTACAATAAAATGTAAGAAATAATTGTTCTTGAGTGACTAATGTTATTGCAGTCTAAGTGCAATAATAAGTATGATCTAGTCCAAGTTTAGTGGTCATAACTCGTAGTTACTTTCCAATTATAACTAGAGTCCGAAAGAGTGGAAAGGGTCATCCTAAACCAGCCTCAGTACAAGAACACAACCACACAGTTTCAGGTACAAGGAGGAATAGAGGAGAGGAAGGGATCACTAAACTAATAGGATTTATCATTACCTATAATTGTTCATCTAGAAAATGTAGATATAGGAAGAGTTGACCTCATACATAGTCATTAGCATCATTAACTACATATTGAGTACAAAAAAATTATGTCATACCTTGGTTGTTAAACCAGTAGCCCATTTCACATCCACATCACCATCTTTGAAACCAGTAACATTGCCAATACAAAGAGAGGTAATTGTTGTCTACAAACTTATTTGGATAACTAATTTGGTCATAGTTTATTGGAGGAACTTACACATTCAAGTCAAACAATAACTTCAAGATCTTTACAAGCTTTGTAACCAAGATGTCTTTGAGCTAGCTTGAACACAATATCACCAAAACAACAGGAATAGTTTAGGTGCTTGACAAGTTCATAGGCACTTATAAGTTCAACCACTATGTCTCTAGCCATATTATTTGTGTTAGATGTGAGAACAATTCTTCAATGTACCTTTACAGTTTTCTCTTTTGCATCTTTAGAAAGAAAAACATTCCAAATTTGATTGCTAGGCTTAAGAGAATCATCAAAGGCACTTTTTTTCCAGCACAAACTGTTGGGGCCAAAATTCCATTATTGTTTGGTAGCCCTTATCTTTTAGTGTTTGCTAGGGTAGTGAAATATTGAGCCAATTGAGATTGTTCCTTTGCATGCTAGTTGGTAGATATTTTGTAGGGAAGGTAGTGTAGAAAACAAGGAAACATAAGAAAGGGGTGATTTTGTGCTTCTTAAAAATTTTTGCAAACCTATGTTTAGAAACCTATATCATCTTATGAGAATAAAGTTAACAACAATAGATATGTGTGTGATAAACGATATGAATAGAAACTTTATTTTATCAAAACATTTTCAAAAAATAACGTAAGAGAGAAACAAAATTCAATGTTAGATAAAATGGTAAAAGAAAAAATAAAAATACAAGGTTTTAATACTGATTTGTCTCCACTACTGAGACTACATTTAGTTCTTAACTAACCCACTATGTTACACTATAATTGATCAAAGTTATAAGTATTATTTGCCAAATCCGCTTTTGGCTCAAACCTAAGTAGTTTTATAATTGTATCTTCAAGAAAATAACCAATTAGCTTATTCAGGATTCAACAAATGTCACACATTTGTTTAAGATCAAGGGTGCACACTGACTATCTAATAGATGAATACACAATTTAAGCTTAAGTCTTACATTCTCAATATATACAAATGATTTTGAGAGATTAGGTTTTAACTTAGAATAAATTACAGTTTTGAATACATAGATAGCTTGTTTGCACATAAGTTTCTCTAACTTGAAAAACTTCAAATCTTCAACTATTTATAGGCATCTACATGAAATAATCATTGTGAATGTAATGATCTTCGTCTTCATTTGTTGGTGAGAAGTATCCATTGAAGTATTTAATGCATGCCAACCAACTTATCAAACTGATATGATAAAGTAGATTTCTTATCTTGCTATTTTCACATTTCAATATCTCGTGTCAGTGCACATCTCCGCCTTTTCGTACTCAAGTACTTTCCAGCTTGCTTTTGTAGGGCTTTTAAAAAAGGATGCAGGCTACTATGGGAGAGTCAAATAGGTCTCCCACGATGAGAAGGTAATTCACAACAACTAAATTTATTAATTATTTAAGGAATACTTGAATCTTTTCTTTTTTTTTTTTTTTTGTTTTCTTCTCTATACCTATCTTTTCTTTGGTTTCTTGCCCCCTTCCTTAATCTTCATCATCATCGCAATGATGACATTCCCTCTTCAGTGTCAACATTGCAGCTTAACCTTGAACCAATTGAGCTTTAAAAGATTCTTGAACCTTGGAAACAACTTAGCCTTGCCAAGTATGGATCTGGCGCTCAGTCGAACGCAAAGGTGAGATACAAAATCAACGATATGAAATGCTTGTTGACCATTGCTTTGATTTCTTTCTTACTTGTTGTTTTGGGTTTTGGATTCTACTCTCACTTAAGAAGCTTCTTCAATAACAATTGATTCTACAGTCTCATTATATGTTCTTTTGTTTCTTGGATTTTGTAGTTTATATGACTAATTCTGCTATACTTTGCTTCTAACCATCGTGGGTTTCTTGCTGATTGGGAGGATTTTGGGTTTGACTATGGATCTTTTTTGGGTGGTCAAGGATTGGTTCTTGATTGTTTTTTATTGGTATATGATAAAGAATACTATTGTGCTTGTTAATTTGATTAACTTAGTGAGACAATACAATGCTTAGAAGGTGTTTGATTTTAGTCCTTAATGAAGTGAAAATGATTTCTTGTTCATGGTTAAAGAATCACAAAAAAAATAGAGAAACGAAAAGGAGGGGATCAATGGTTTGTCAAAGGCGTCGTTGCAACAGTGAAGCAGCTAAGCACCACTATGGGAGGTAGCATCTCTGTCAATGTTACAGAATCAAGAAAGAGATAGAGTTAGTTAGAGAAGGGAAAGGAAAAAAGAAGAAGAAGAAAAGATCCAGTCACTCCTTAAATTATTAATTATTAATAAATATCATGGTTGTGAATTACTTTCTCATGGCAGGAGACCTAATTGGCTCGCCCACTGTCCGTCTTTGATAAAATACGTAATGTTTTTGTTGACTTCTTTGTCTTTCATCCTTTTCCATAGATTCCATAAATAGTAAAACATATATTCTTTGCACAAAGGATCACACATCAGATCATTAAGTGTTCATAAATGTATAAATGCAACATTCGTGGGTTATTGTCTATTAAGACAGACACAAACACAACAAAGCTTTCATTTTATAATCTTTCATACACAGATTTTAAAATTTAACATTTCTTTACATACATCAAAACATTTGAGGGTTTTTAACTCATCTTATGACTTAACAAGCAATATCTAACTTATTTTATTATTTAATTAGTGTGCTGAACAAGAATGCTAACACACTCCCTTGTTAATTTGTGAAATTCTCGTTTGGCATCCAATAATGTGACATAAGTTTGGAATTTGGAAAAATGAGGTATTGTATTTGGTTTCATGTTAGATTCTTTATAATGACTTTCAAATATTAGTTAACATTATTTTAGATAAATTTTTACATGTTTGATTTCACGTTAAGGAATTGATTATTGGTTTAGAATTGATTTGTAGTTAAAAAAACTTTAGATAACTTTTGCATTAAGTCAACAAATTTATATTAAATTTTTATAATAAAAATATCCAAACATATATCACACCACCACTTCAAAATTAATTTTGACTAATATCATTTCAATTTCCAAGCTTCTATGTTAAATTTGATTTTGATATGATGTTAGCGAGAGGTGGACTAGGTTCAATTGAGGGTGTCTTCTCACTTTTAAAAAATTGTTAATATATATATATATATAACTTTTTCATTTTGTCCTTTCTATTTGTATATTTTTGAATCCATTTTCTTTAATTTCTCACTTGGTTGTCATTTTTTGTCTTTTATTCTATTTCAATTTTTTGAGTACTTTATGATATATTCAATTGGACATTTCATTTTATTTCATAATAAAAAAAGTTTCACTGATTCATGTTAGATACAGGGGGAGCTGGAAGAGGATCAACACAAGTATGAAGCCATGTGTCTTAAATAGATTTTAGATTTTTACATGCCATTCAATTCAAGGCATTTGTAATTTGTTGAGTTGTTTAAGAGCCTCATCTTATGATCCACTGTATTGCATAAACATGGATCATTAGCATGCATACATGATTTGTGAAAAGCATAAAGGTTTTATGTTTACATAAAGAAACAACTTTCTCATGGTTAAGTTTTGGAAAATCACATTGTGCATTGACTTAATCGATTATCGGCATTGGTAATCTATTACTTAAGCCATGAAGAACTAAATCGATTACAAGGAAATGGTAATCGATTAATAGTATAAAACACAGAATATGTCTCCTTGGGTTAATTGATTACCATCTAATTGTAATCAATTACATTAACATGTTTTGAAACAGAGATTGTCTGTGATAATCGATTACAAGTCATTTTAATTGATTACATTGCTCATATATCTTTTCCAGAAAGAGCTAAGAACACTTTAATCGATTATTTTGGATATTAATCGATTACATTAGTTAAAATAATCGATTACATGGACTATTTAATCGATTACATGCAGTTATATTTGTTTTCTATAAAAGTTGTTGGGTCTTTTGTTTTTGACAGAACTTGATTTTGTGAATTTACAATCACTTTCAAAAGCCCCCACATTCTGAGAAAAGATATTTTGAGTTACATTGAGCTTGTTTCAAAACCCAAAACTCATGCATCGTTGATCATGTTGGCTTGAACAAGATTTAACAAGAGTTTTTCAAAGAGAGCTGATTCCAAGAATTGCATTCATTCAACTTGAGTTTGTTTGGTAAAATTCATTCACTCATATTCTAAGGATCATAAGGTTGTATCTCTCTTAAACCCTTGTTGTGATTTGATTGTATACTTTTGTTTCTTGTAAGTTCTTAGATCAAAGAGGTTCTTTAAAGCTTTTCTAGAGTAGAGTTCTCTAGAGGGAAGAATAGAGAAGGGTTCTCTAGTTCTTGATCATTAGAAGTCTGAAGGGGTTTTAGATTTCGTTTCTTTATCTAGGGTTGCTAAAGGTGATCACTTGTGTAAGCTTGTAAAGAACAAATTTTGATATAGTTGAACTCTAGACAAGTTTGGTTAGAAGAAACTGGATGTAACTTCTCTTTTGAGGAGTGAACCAGTATAGATTTGGTGTTCTCTTATTTCTCATCTTGCTGTCTTAATTTGCTTATC
Source organism: Glycine tomentella (assembly GCA_007407185.1). NCBI lineage: Eukaryota > Viridiplantae > Streptophyta > Magnoliopsida > Fabales > Fabaceae > Glycine > Glycine tomentella. The sequence goes on from PYAF01000005.1 coordinate 80,520, forward strand.
TTGTGGTTAATCTTTTGAGATCAACTGATAGATTTTCTGTTATTGCTTGAAGTGAAGGGTGTACTTGTGATACGATCTTTAATCTGTTGCTAGTTTTCAAAGAAATTTTTAAAGTTCCTGTTTTAACCATTTCACCCCCCCCCCTCTTGGTTAATTGTGAGTGTTCATATTGTTTTCAATTTAGAGTTATAGATTTGTCATTAATATATTAGTTGTACACTATCCATGTGTTTAGTTAGATGTTAGAGGTCCTTGATTTGTGTCAATTTCAAAGCATACAATACTTGTTTTCGCATTATTTAACAATGTTGATGCAAATTTTCTCACAAATGTAGGTCCCAATCGAGAGTAATCAAACCAAAGAAACATATATGACGTAGAACAAAACACGCTAGAATCTGACATAAAGCATTGGTTTTGGGCTCAAGCCATTTTGCCTTACAAGGATCAAAGTGTAGATTTCATAAGGTTGTTGTCATATAGATCAAGATCAAGATAAAATTAAACCGAGCATTACTTTTATTATTATTAATACTATAAATCAACAGATCTTAATGCATTGACAGTAGATGAAGCAAAAGTTACAAAAGCATTGAAGAAGGTTCATGTGGAATCTGTATCGTTAGTTGTGTTGTTGACCTATTAATTGACCTCTACAAGTTTTCACTTATTGTTGGACCAATGTGTCTAGCAGAGTATAAGCAAGAAGTCATGAGCATTGACACATGCACTGAATGAGCATGCATTTGCACAAAACACTAAGTTCACTGTGGGTACGCGTGTGGGGAAATGAAGCTAAACCCGCTCTGGCAAGGGGAGCCATTGGAGTGCCACAAAAAGACGCAATTTACACCCCCGGTCCTTTCCTCATGCTTTGTTCAGACTAATTTCACAAAGCATTGGAGAAATTCATAATTTCCTATGTTCAAAAAGTTGCATTTAAATTGTTTTTGTTTATCTTTGAATTGTACAAAATATCTTTATCAACTCTTTATTAGATATAAGTATGTTAAAATTTATCAACAATGTTTACACAAATAATGATAGTTGATATCTTTTAACTAAGTGATTTAAGATTTAAGATTTAAGATTTAAAATATAAAATAAATCCTATTAAAAAAATATTTATCTAGTATATATCCTAAAAAAATTAGTCACTAAATGTAAATTGAGTAGTTGAAACTATTTGGTAGGTTATATCAATACAATACCATGCTGAGAAAGAAAAAATATAGTAAAATGTAAATTAAGTATATAGTTATGATTGCGAGATGCCAGTGAGATTAGGAGGCGTATTTAAAAAATTGTTGAAAATATGCGTACAAAAGCTGCAAAGTGGGATGTTTTATCTAGACTTTAGGAGTTTGTTATTTTTGTTTTAGTATTTGAAAAATTGTTGTGTTGTTGATTTTGTTTCTTTTAAGATTAGGATGTTATTAGTCATGCCTACAAATAAGGAGATATCTGATTTGTTCAATTAGACTTTAACTCTATTTAAAGAGTTATTCAATAAAAGTTAAATGCATCATACGCACAACACTTTCAACTCTTTTTTCTCTTCTTCTTTCTTTTCTTAAAACAACAAATTGGTATCAGAGCTACTATTTCGAGGAATCTATGAGACGGATTGACAAGCCCAACCACAATTCCTAAACACAAACACACACAAAACCTGTTCAGAATCAATTCAAAAGGTTCATCCATTCCAATTGTGCTTCCAGTATTTGATGGTCAAAATTATCACCTCTAGGCTATTAAAATGGAAGCTTATCTTGATGCAATTGATTTTTGGGAAGCTGTTGAACAAGAATACGAAATTCCAATCCTTCCTGATAATCCTACTATGGCTCAAATTAGAAACCACAAAGAAAGGAAGCAGAGAAAATCAAAAGCAAGAGCGACCTTGTTTGCTATTGTATCATCCACTATTCTCATCATAATAATGACATTGAAAACAGCCCACGAGATTTGGGATTTTTGGAAGCAGGAGTACGATGGAAATAAGAATGTTAAAGGGATGCAAGTGTTGAATCTTATCCAAGAATTTGAGATGCAAAGGATGAAGGAATCAAATACAATTCATGAATATTCCAACAGGCTTCTTGGTATAGTCAGCATGTAAGACTTCTTGGTGCTGATTTTTTTGATTCTAGAATTGTTCAAAAAATTCTAGTTACAATTCCTGAAAAGTTTGAAGCCACAATTGCATCTCTGGAGAACTCAAAGGATATGTCAAGCATTTCCTTGGCATAATTGTTACATGCTCTGCAGGCACAGGAACATAGAAGAAAAATGGGACAAGAGGAGGAGGTACAGGGTGCTTTTCATATCAAAGCACAAAATTCAGGAGGAGGCAAAGATAAGAATAACAACAAATGGAAGAGTGAGAGGGGTGAAGGCTCCAACAAGCAGTAATACGAGACTTTCCTACCTTGTCCACGCTACAAAAAAAGAAGTCACCCTCAAAGAAAATGTTGGTGGAGGCTGAAAATATAATGAACACACTTCAAATAACCAAGAGGAGGGTGAATTGGTTAAAACAGTCTTTTAAAACTTTTCTTTAAAATGATTTGCGGAATTAAACTTGGATCGTATCACTCAATCACCCTTTAACAAAATCAAAATTTTCTTTCAATCTAGATCCACCTTAGAATGCATGTAATGACTGAAATGCTTCTTGTTGATTGTATATTGATTTCCAAATACTAGCAATGAAAGAAACACAAATAAAGAACACAAGATACAACAATTTATACTGGTTCACCTCACAAACTTGGAGGCTACATCCAGTGTCTTCCAACCAACACTAGGTTAGAGTTTTCAATAAATCAAATTATTCTTTTACAAGCAAAACAAGTG
>PYAF01000006.1:9470-23449 GCA_007407185.1 Glycine tomentella
AACCTTATTCCTCATATGACTTTCTTGTCATAAACTATTCTTTATTTCCATCATAAAAATATCTATTTTAAAATATCTAAGGGTGTTCTTGTCCTTTCCAAAATATTCAAGGGCATTTAGGTAAATTTCCATTCTAAAATATCTTTCTAAAATATCTAAGGGCAGTTTTGTAATTTTTCAAAATATTCAGGGGCATTTCTGTCATTTTGACCTCAAGGGCATTTTTGTCATTTCTAATTTACGGAAAGGGCAATATGGTCCTTTTTCTTCAAACATTTCCGTAGTATCTCTTATTGATATTTCATCCTAATCCTTCACATATAGGGCATCAATTTGCCTAAGACTTGCTTTAATATTTAACTGTAGTTCTAAAATTTTGGGGTGTTACAGCGGGTATAAAAAGGAAGCTTCAATTGCAAGAACTTGAAGAGATCCGTTTAGAAGCCTATGGGAACTCCAAAATTTACAAGGAGAAAGTGAAGAGATTTCATGACTCTAGGATTCTTAGGATGGAGTTCCACATTGGTCAAAATGTGCTCTTGTTTTACTCTCACTTTAAGCTTATTTTCGACAAACTTCGATCTAGATGGGATGGACCTTTTATTATTACTAATGTTTTTCCCCATGGTGCAATTGAGATTAAAAATGAAGTTACAGGCAAGGTCTTCAAAGTGAATGGTCACCAACTCAAGCTATTTCATGAGAGCCCGCAAGTAGAGGAGGAGCTTGTGGTAGACCTCTCTTTGGTCTTGCCAATTTTATGTGATGATGTGCCTTGAATGTTATTTGGGGAGTTTCCTTTTCCCTTCTTTTATTTGTTGTCTCTTTGTTTGCATTTCATTGCATGCTCACATTGAGAAGACAATGTGCATTTCAAGTGTGGGGTGAAGGGTTACAAAAACATTTTCTATTTTCTGTTTTTTGTTTCTAGTTTTTGTTTCTGTTACTATTTTGCTGCATTTGTTTTGTTTTGTTTTGTTGTTATTTTTTTTTACATTCAGAAAATAAAAAATTAGAATTTAGGCGCCTTTCATGTTTTTCATAGGATTTATAACTTGTATAATTTGTGAGAAATGTACTATTTTTTGTTGGATTGAAAGGTTTCATGCTTGATGTGAATCGTTGTTGCAATTATTGAAGTGATAAGTAGGCTTGAGAAATAGAATTTAAGATGGATCATGTGTGATAGAATTATGCCTTGTGAGTTTTTGGGCCTTTGTGGATGAATCACATTATTTCATTCATGTTCTTTCATGTGTGATTTCACTCTTGTGCTAGATTACTCTGAGTTTTGTCTTGTCTCTTTTGACATTCCTTGTTGCACATGCTTTGATTGAGATGATTAGGCCTTATTTCTTTTATCCACTAGCCAAATAAACCTATCCTTGCATTGATATCCATTGTCACCCTTTTTGAGTCTTTAACCTTTTCTTTCTTGTGTTGCTCATTACAAACTAAAAAAAATGGAAAACCATGTTATCCTAACTTTAGGGAGAAAAGGGGCCTTGGAATTGTTTTGGGAGTAGGTTTCAAACAAGTGTGGGGTATTTTTATTTTGTTTTGATTTGAAAAGAAAAGATAGAGTTTAATTTTTTTTTTAAAAGTACAAAAAATAAAAAAATATATACAATAAAAGTTGTTCTGGTTCATTTTCATCCGTATAAGTTCTCATAATTTAATTTTGTTGTTATCCACCTTGTTTCTTAGTTTCTTTGTTTCTTTGTTTCTACCCCTGATTTTACTTGTTGGCTTACTCCCCATTACCCGTCTTTTATCTTAGTTTTAGCCTAAATATCCTTCTTTCTTCCACCCTTTACCTAAGCCATACATTACAAACCAATAAAGTCCTTTTGATCTTTTGATGCATGTGTATTTCAAGTTGAATATTGTCAAAATTTGGATGTGCTAGTTACATGTGGTGTTTGAGTGTAAACATAAACCCATACACATTAGAAGAGGTTGAGTGTTGCTCTTTTAGAGATTTCTATCACCTTGAATCATTCTTAATTTTCACTTTGCACTTTGTGATCATGTGTTCATGGATTGTTTGTTACCTTAATATCATTCTTCAATTTTTCATCTTTCTCACTTTTGTGCATTGTTAGGATCCATTGAAAATTGTGTGTGCCTTGTTCATACCTTTCTTTTGGTTTGTGGTTTACCTCAGTTTGAATTTTTCTCTTTGTCTTTCTTTTAGTTTTGTCCAGAAGTGCAAAAGTTTAAGTGTGGGTATTTTGATTGAGTGTTTTTAGTTTAATATTTTTTTTATTCTTCTTAGCTTATTTTTGACTTCTCTTGGACTTTTATTTGCTCACTCTAACTCAGCTTTTGTCTTAGGCAAACAAGTGGGCTTAATTGATAATTATTGCTTATTTTCGGATTTTTTGCTTACTTGACCTATCTTCCTTGTGCAGGACCTAGAGAGCTCTATAAAACACCAAATGACGCATATCAGTAGTCCCTGAAAAGATGAGGAAAAGATCTACAATTTTGTAAGAGATAAGTCAAGGCCAATTTGTTGGATATAGGGGGAGCAACATGAAGAATGAAGCCTATGACTTAGAAGATCGTTTTGAGCTTTTCACAAGTCTTGAAGATTGTAATTCTAATTAAGTGTAGGAGAAGGCAATCTTTTGATCCTTGCATCCATTCACATATTCATTAACATGCTTAAATTATTTTCATTCAAACATCGAAGCTACTCACTATTTGAAAAAGGATTTAATTGAGTAATGTTTTTGGAAAAAAAATAATTTTACTGTTCTAATTGATTACATAGCAGATTAATCGATTATTCAGTTCATGTTTAAAACTGGAAAAGCTTTTATGAACATTTTAATCAATTACACATCGGATTAATCAATTATTTGGCTCGTATTTGAAATTGGAAAACTTTGGTGAATTTTTTAATCTATTACACACTTATTGTAATCGATTACATAATGTAAAATGTATTTTGTGCCTTGCTGTGATAATCGATTACATAAGCCATTTGAAAAAGCCTGCTTTGCTACTTTAATCGATCACTGAAATTTGTAATCGATTACACAGGCTATTTTCTGAAACAATTCTTTTCTGACTTAATCGATTACAGCTCGATTTAATCGATTATTTTGTTCGTTGTTGAAACCCGGAATGTGCCTTGAACACTTTAATCAATTAAGTGACAATTTAATCGATTACATATGTGTTTTAATCGATTATTTGGCTCGTGTAATCGATTACAGGTTGTTACAAAATTCTGTTATAAATAGATGGAAGGCTTGGCTTGTTTTCTAACTAGAACACTTCGTATTTTCTGAGTATACACAAGCCTTCTAAGAGTTTGAAAGTGATTTTCTGGGTCATTTAATAAATAAATTTTTAAAAAACCAAGTTTAAACCAATTCACCCCATCTTGGTTATTGTGGGTATTCCTATTGTTTTCAATTGGTATCAAGAGCAGGTTCTTGAGTGTTATTCAAGATCACTATCTTTCTTTAAAAATAAAATGAATACCACACAAATTATCTTCAAGGAAGCTGCCTCCCTCAATCGACCTCCTTTGTTTGAAGGAGAGCACTTCAGTTTTTGGAAAAATAAAATGAAAATCTTTATTCAATCAAATGACCCAAGTGCTTGGAATGCTATAGAGAAAGGTCAAGTGATTCCTATAAAAACTGTTGGTAATGATATGATTCCCAAAGTATGGGATGAAATGACAGATGCTGAATAAAGAGTTGTCCAATATGATTTTAAAGCTAAGAATATGATTACTTCTGCACTTTCGTCTGATGAATTCTTTAGAACAGTTAGGTGCACAACTGCAAAGGAGATGTGTGAAATGCTGGAGATAACTCTTGAAGATACAATTGAAGTAAGAAGATCAAGAAAACAAGCCTTGATCCATAAGTATGAAATGTTCAAGATGAACACCACTGCAAGCATTTCTCAGCTTGTAACAAGATCCACTCTTATAGTTAATCATCTTATTGGTCTTGGAAAGATTTTTGATGCTGAAGAGTTAAACATCAAAATCTTGAAGTGCCTCACAAGACCATGGCAACCAAAGGTGACAACAATCAAAGAATCAAAGGATTTATCCAAAATGTCCATGGCTGGATTTTTTGGTAAGCTTCTTGTATAATGACCCTAAATCCTGGCGCGGCTAACGCAGGATTCCACGCAGTTAGCGCCAGGGTTTCCAGGAAGAAAACCAGTGCAAAGGTGTGGCGCTAGTAGCGCCCGTGTGGCGCGATCAGCGCCATACACCCTGGACGATGGCGCGAGTAGCGCCAAGTTGGCGCAAGTGGCGCTAGATGTTTTGGAGGTTGACGCCAAAGGCGCCAGGTTGGCGCGAGTGGCACCAGACAACTCAGAGAACCTGTTCTTCCCTGGAGGTTGACGCCAAAGGCGCCATAGTGGCGCAGGTGGTGCCACAGATTCTGGAGGTTGGCGCGGGAGTGGCGCGGATGGCGCCATGGGTTCTGGAAGCTGGCCCGATCAGCGTGGCAGGTCGGGAGACCCAGTATATAAAGGCCATTTTACGAGATTTTGGCCCAAATTTCGTTCTCTTCTTCCTCCAGCGACCTGTCCTCCATTGATGAGCTTCCAAGCTTCATAAACCCTTGTCTCTTTCACCAAATCACTTCCACTAAACACCAATCTGGTGGGAAACCTCTAGTGAGCTTGAATCCTCCATCAATCTCCCTTAGAAACCCCAAATCAAAAAAATCCCTGTCTCAAGGGAAGTTCATAGAACTCGAGTTCGGCGAGGAACGACGGCGATTCACGGACACCCGAGCTAAGGGAAGTGGTCCAGAGGTCTTCCTTGCCATCTTTGAGGTAAGAAACTCGAGCTTCACCGGTTGTTTTGTGAGTTGGGGTTTTGGGTGAATAGTGACCCACTTGTGATAGAGCTAGTATTAGCCTTGGGTCCTTTAGAAATATGTGTTTAGAATGTTATTGTGATGAAGGATTAGCTCTAAGTTATTAGTTTGGTGAACTTTGGTTCTTGGCTCTGAGTTATGCATGTGTGTGGCTTATGTGTTGAGTCACTTGATGATGTTAGGAACATGCAAGAGCTTTGATTATGATTTTGATGCACTAGAGAGGCTATTGGAACGGTGTCTTGTGTGTGAAAGGAACCGTTCAAGCCATATGTGTACTCTGAGTATTTGGGCTTGTAAAGAGCTTGAGTTTATTGTGTTTGGCTTGCATCGAGTCTGTGGTGACTCAAATGCCTTGATTGAGCTGATATAGACCGCTGAGGGTCTATGAGATGGCTTGTGAGTGATGAGCCTTGGTAAACCTTAAGTTAGAAGACTTAGAGGTTTGTGAAGGAAGGAAGTTCCTTTAGTTGTGATGGTTGAGAACCGTATTTGATGATTTATATGAGATTGTGTGCCTTGTATAGGGCGTGACACCATGGGTGTCAGTGGCGTCGACCATAGAGCAGGGAGAGAATTGCAGAGCACGGCTTTGCCAGGTAACTTCTTGGTCCTTTGGGGATGTTTTCCACTGCTTGTGCTTCACCATACTTTGAGGGAGTGATGGTTGCATTCATGATGCATGCATTGATGGTTGTTGCATTACTCATAATGATATGAATGCATGTTTCTATGCTTGTATGTATGTATTGGATACCTGTGATAGATCTTCTGGCCAGTTAGATAGATATGGACCTCACTGGGAGAAGAGCGCACCTCCTAGTTTGGTTTGCTCGTGGGTGATGATGATCCCTTAAAACCAAGAGATAGGTGGTTCCGTCGCGGTTGAAACCTATTCTCGGAGGTACCATATACGTGCGTCCATGCGTAAGGGGTAGCTCCCGATGGGATGGCACCGGTGTGAGTTCCGGTCTCACACTGAGGTTTGATGCTGATAATGATGCATCATGGTGTTGATGATGATACACCGTGGCGGCGCAGTTCCGCAGTATACATTAGAGCAAGATGACTTGCTTGTATTGTTATGAGAGCTGGGAGGCCAGATTGATTGTGATGCCTGATGACGTGTGTCATAGAAAGTGAGCCAGGGTAGAGGAGATGCCTCCAAGGACCCTGACCTTACTGAGATGTATATCTCACCCCGTGTGGGGCTTATGTTGTTTTAGGTGACTCTTCTGGCAGAGAGGAGCAGTCTCAGGGCGGGAGGCCCCAATAGAGACAGGATCTGCTTGGCCGTGTGGCAGCAGGGAGAGCCGGGTGGATCAGTTTTGTTTTGATGATGGTTTTGTACCCCTGTAGAGGGAAGATGTGTGTGTGCACACATGTATTCTTTTGTAATGTATAGATCTTGTATGCCCTCATGTGAGGAAGGATCTGTGAGATCAAAAGCACTCGGATGCTTATTCTTTTGTATAGACACTGTGAGTGTCAGATATTGTATATATGTACATAACCAGTTTATGTTATGAAATGATGTTTCCTCCTGATTATATCTGTTGAGATAATTGTGTTTATCTGCCTATGGTTATGTTTATATGATTCTGGATCGGCAGGGGCTTGTGTTGCTGTGATGTTTAAGTTTTATGAGTTCCATACATAATGTAATCAAGAAATATGGTTTTCGATTATGCTTTCGCAAAATTTTTAATTATGTTATTATGCGCTATCTGATAATAATAATAATGTTAATACACCGGGTGCACATGGGGTGTTACATATTGAGTATGAACTTGAAATGTCACAACTAACCAATGCAGAAGATGCAGAGAAGAAACACAAAAGCATAGCCTTGAAAGCTGCATCCTCAAAGTTTGAAAAAAAGGAAGACTCAAGTGAAGAAGATGAAGAGGACAACATGATTTTAATTGTCAAAAAGTTCAGCAAGTTCTTGAGAAGAAACAAGAACAGAAAGTTCACAAAGAACAACAACAACAACAACAACAAAAGGAGTGACAACAACTTCACTTGCTTTGAATTTGGAAATCCTGGCCACATCAAATCTGAATGTTCTATCTTTTTGAAAAAGCAATAAGGTGAAAATAAGATGAAGAAGGAAGGAAAGTCTAAGAGGGCCTACATAGCTTGGGAAGATAATAAGTCAACAACGTCTGAGTTATCAACTGAAAAAGAAGAAGCAAATATGTGTCTCACTTCCACAATCAATGAAGATGATGATGATCTCTCAATTGATGGAACTGAGGTATGTCTGAAAGATAGGGCCATGAAGCCCGAAGGCATGTGAGAAAAACAAAATTTTTCAAGTGGAAACACATACCACACAAGAATCATTCTTTAGAACATAGATGTTACCTTGTTTATATTCGAAACTTGATGATCAAGGATAGGCTTGAAGATACAAGCCCTTTAATGTTGATCCACACGACTTCTTATCAAGACTCAAGAACACTTCTTGAAGACCACAACCAACCCCAAAGGAGGCAGGCTAGGCGCACCAATGGAGAGGAAGAAGGTTAGGTTTCAAAGTGTTTTTACTTATCTAAGAGACTCACCAATAGATGATATTGGTGGCTGAATTTTCTGTCAAAACTCACATAAGGGCACGTGAAAGTGGAGGAAGGTAGATAGGTTTTTTTCTCAAAAACTATTAGAGAACTATGATCACAATAACACACTTTATAGAAGAGTTTGAGTCAGATTTTTTTTACCAAAAAATCTGATTATGGAGCACCCACACATGAAGATAAAGTGGTGTTGTTTGCATTTCAAAAATTGCCAACAACCTCCCATCATATCCTTCTAAGACCAAATCAATTACTTGGGAATTATTTTGCCAAATAATAATTAAATATCAACCGTATGTAAGCCCCTTAATCAGCCCTCAAACTTCTTCCTAAAATCTAGGACATGATCATGATAAGATGCTAGTTGAATTCAAATTCAAATCTAGCTCTTATCTTCTCCTTTTGATATGAAACTAACTACTATAGATAATTCATATTTAAATTCAAATATTTAAATTCAAAATTTAAATTATCAAATTTAAATATTGGATAATTAAAATTTAACTATTTAAATTAATTATAATGTCTTGGACTATCCAAGCCCATTAACTCCATTCATGTGCCCTCTCTCTTTAAGATAGGTATCCAAACTCCTTCTTAGGTCAACAACCATTATTAGGCCCAAAACCTTTAATTCTATATTGTCATGACAATAAAGTGTTAGTGTGTGACCCATTAGGCCCAACATAGTTACTGACATAAATGAGTTTGGGCCCAACAAGGCTACTACCCATTTAATGACAACACAGAGCATAAGCAATGCTTTGTTTGCCCCAAACTAGTTTGGTAAATGACAAGATCATCCTATTAAATCTATTTGGTTTCTGTACGTCTTTCCTTTCGTCTCAGTTACCTTCCCATAAAACCCAGGGTAAGGACACGTATCAGCCCTTGCGGTCTAGGGTAAGCTTTAATACGAAATAGGGAGTCTCCAATTTTACTGACTCTAAAGGCAAATCATCTCATGATTTCTTTTACTATGCATAGATTCCCGAGTCACCTAAATGTCATTTCGATTTCTCCAGTTTACAGATAACCTAATCTCTCACAGAGATTTGACGAATTCCTTTAGCTAGTCACCCTAGACTCGTGTTCTTTCAGGACATGCCCAAAGGTATACCTATGTGTCTCCATGTTTCAGGCAGACGAGGTATACAATCAAAGCATGTCTTCTAGAACACAGTCTAGCTGAAAACTTCTGGTCTAAGGAAAGACACACCCAAATAATAAGAGATTACTCTAATGATACTATCTGTAAGATTTCCTCATAGAGTCTCTTTGTGGGTACGTTCAGTGCGAGCTATACCCTTATAGGTCCACCCACGACTTTAGCTAAGACATCTCCGTGTCTGTAGCTCATGAGGTCTTTACCTTGTATCTGCATACAAGTAGATAAGTCATGCTAGTTTTACCCGAGATCACTAATCTTCATTCTCAGTGTCTCTAGACTAGGAACTTAAATTTAGGAGTAGACATCTGGTATCCTTGAACCCTCATGATCGTGATCCCATCACTGATACTCAAGAGATACCTATTCTATTCCAAGGGTTTTATCCAGTTACTCATATATTAATAATGATATCGAGACAGAATATGAAACAAGATAAAGAGTGCTTATAATTTATTCATGACAATATGAAAAGTACATGTGTAACACCCCGAAATTTCAATAACCGAAAATAGATGTTCGATGTATTTCTTATGTTATTTGACTATTTGATTAGTTTATAATTATTTGAAATGTTATGGGAATTATTCATGAGCAATTGCTTGGTGTAGATGTCAAGTTATACGGAGTTTGTTTGAACTGTGTGGTAATTTAGTGGTTCTGAATTTGACCCAAAAACATGTTTTAGTAAAATCATCATTATGGATCATCTTCAAATTTTAAAGCTAGCTTCCTAACCCATGTACCTAACTTTTGACCGTTGGGATTGTCAAAATAATGTCAGTAACGTGAGAAATTAATTTTCACTGAAGTAGAAAATTCCAGAATTTGGTCTATTCGGCCAGGCGAGTTTTACAGGCATTTTTGGTCGCCTGGGCGAGTGGAGGCGGTGCAGAATATGTTTTAAAGCTTCCAAGTCACGAAAATGGAGGTTCTTCCTCCTCCAAATAGCCCCAAGCTCCCCCACCACCCTCCTCCACCACCCACAGCCACCAGAGACAACCACGGAACTCTGTTGCTTGCCATGAGACCCCGGCACGGTGAAGAACCTTTTAATCGAAGCGGAATCTTCAAGAATCTTCTCAAAGTTCCGATTTAGAACGGAGCTCCCAATCCTCCTTTCTTGGTTTCCTTGAGGTAATTTTAGTTTCCTTTGTCTTGTTCTAGCTAGTTTAAGTCTCTCTTGATGTCTCTTGTGATTCGGGTAACGTTATGGGCTGTTTCTATACTTCCTTTGAAAACCCTTTGAAAATGAGATGTTGTAAAAGTCTTCTTTTTTTTTTAAACTGATGTCATTTTTGTGATCCTTGCTAAATCCTGGTCACATTGGTGTGTTCGGAATTTCAAAATGATGTCTTTTGATGTGGACTCCTAAAACACCCTTTTAGCCCCTCTTTGAATTTGAGCGGGTATTTGACCCAAATTTTAATATCGATCTTACCTTGGAAATCTATATTAAATTGTCTTCGATTTGGTACATAGAGCTCTGCATTTGGGCCAAAGCACGTGAACTTGAGAGATCGCAAAACGACGTTTCAAGGAGCTAACAGAGGGATATAGATAGGTAAGGGGAGTTTATTAATTAGTTATAATTTTGATACCATAGTTGGGGGCCAGGGAGTCCAACTATGAAGATAACTGTCTGTCCCTGCTGTGTGCTGGTTTTCAAGAAAAACTAAGTTTTTAACTAATGAGATGCAATGTATTTATGATTGGTATGTGTTTGTTCCTGTGTGTGCTTGTTTTTAAGTAAAACTACGTTTTTAACTAATGGGATGCGATGGATTGGCTTGTTGATTGATATAACTGTAAATGATATTGTTGTTGTAATGATTGAATTTTTGGGAAAAGCCTTAATTACAGAGGAGACTCTGCCCAAATTTTTATAATGCGTTGTTCTATTTAATTCTTTATTAAATTTTTAAATGGGCATAAGAGTGTGTTTTATACTTTGTAGTCCTCCTCTTTAATTTAGAATTTTCCTAAAAATATCAGCCTTGTGATATGATGAATTGTGATTGTATGATATTTGGATTGTCTGAAGACCTGGGGAATATGAATCTCAGGCATATGTATTATGTATAGATGTGAAATGTGATTGTTTGTGATGTCGTTGATTATATTGAAATTGAGATGCCATTGATGTAGTTGATGATGTTTAGATGAGATGGTGTTGATTTAGTTGATGATGTTTAAATGATATGATATTTATATGCATGATGATGATGTGATGTTGAGGTTGATAATGACATTGATGAGAGATAATGTTGATGTGAACAATGTCATTGTGTGTGGATATACATAGATACCCATGGAGGGGTGTATGACGGGTTACCCTTGCGAGGAAGGATTGGTTCCTAGCCAGGTCATACATTGATGGTACCCATGGTTGTAGGCTGTGTATGTACACGTGGGATGCAATGACCGGTTAGTTACCCTTGCGAGGATGAATTTGTTCCTATCCACGGTCAGTGCATCGGTGAGCCCACAGTGGTGTGTTATGTTATGTATGTACATGGGGGGTGCATGACGGATTACCCTTGCAAGGAAGGATTTGTTCATTGTCGGGTCATGCATTGATGATGCCCATGTTTCATACTTCATTTGTATGTGTGGAAATAGAATGAAGGCACTCGCGTACCTATGGGTTTCAATGGGCGGAGAACGCAGGTACAAATGGGTCATCAGGATTGGAATTCCCTTGCGACGCTGGCTGATCACCGGGTGGGGGAATGGCCAGTGCACGACAGGGTGGCCCTGATAGGCAGTGAATCATTTTTTCTATGAGAGGCTATTTTCGGAGATGGTACCACATTGCATGCTGATAGATGAGTCAGGTGCATGCATCATTCTATGCATGATTGTTTGAGTTGTGAAATGCATTGGATGATTGGTTTGTTGAGTGTGTATTGGAATCATGGATTTTTGTTAATGATTGTGATGGATAAAATTGTTTCCTTCCCAATTGCTGCTATCTGAGGTTTGTTGATTTATATAATAAACTCACCCTTGCATTTGCTGTACCGTGTGGTTGGTACCTGTGATGATCACGAACATTCGTTCGTGGGAGTAGATGAGCAGCAATAGGTGACCTTGGAGAGAGATCTTCTTTTTGTTGGAGCCGCTAAGCAGACGTAATGTCGTTGGAACTCTCTTTGGAAGAGTGGTGTTTTGTTAATTAACTCTTTCGTAGTTAGTCCCTTAATCCTTTTTGTATACATGTATATTTTGAATTGTAATTACATGTAAAACTAAATTAAGTTCTAAACATGTGAATGATGAGTACTAATATAGTATATGTATACATATGTATTTAATCGTTGTACTAGTATCTTGTGTATGATGATTGTATTATTGCGAGAAAACTTACTACCATTTTCATAATTAAATTAATAAAGTTTTCATTAAAATTTGAAATTTACACGTCTAGAGTTTGTGATGTTGTAGTGATGAGGCGGGTCGTTACAGGTCCCAATTGAGTTGTGGCGCATCACCATTTAGAGGAATTTCGAGTGGCATTGGTGGTGGGAGGTAATCATGTGCTTAATAATTGATTCCTTTTAAGGGTTTCTTTTATTTTAATTAGTCTCATCAAACGTGTAAGTACTATTATCATGCTAGTCGTATCCTATGTCAAACATCTATCAGATTACACTAGTCGCTTTTGGACATACATAATAAAACATACATTCGCGATACTCTATCTTATGCATACTAGTCGTTTTTAAAACATACATCTGCGATACTCTATCTCATGCATACTAGTCATTTTAAAACATAAAGCATACATAAAACAGATTTTATATGAGATAGTCATGCTGCTCGTGCATTCTTTCTTCTTGCTTCCTAGGCTGCGGCTCCATCATGAAATTTTCCATGCCTAAACGCCACTAGCCTAATTTTTCTAATTACAAAATAATTAAAGAAACTCCAATACATCTTTGGATGAACAAAAGAATATAGAAAATTTAAAATTCAAAATTACAGCTCCAATTTAAACTAAAACAAAATCTAAATTCAAATTAAAAACATTTGAATTCAAATATTTAAATTCGAGCACCATGACCATCCCCTTCCATATCTGCACTTTAAAAGTTAAACAACTAACAAGCACACAATATTATCATATCTCAAATGGCCGAAATATGCATCCAAATACATAATTCAAAATTTTTGTTGATTCTTTCTTAAAGAACACAAAAATAAACCATACAATCAACCATTTATATACATAGACTTGTATGTGAAATTTTGCCACAAAAAAATTATGTTATGCTCATGAACAATTCATTATAACAAAAAACAAAAATAAACAAGATCAAAATGAACAAAGTTAAGAACCCTAATTTTATTCATGTGACCACGGCATGCATAGGATATTTCATGCATTTTGAAAATAAAATTATGGAGAAAACAATGCATTTGAATATTTATATCATGGTTGAATCATATTCCTTTCTTAAAAGATGTTTCGTTTGAAAACTTTCACAAAGGATCATAAAGAAACAAAACCATGAACACATAAAGATATATGTAAAGCATAATCATATTACAAACAACATATTATAACAAACAAGGTATCATCACCCATCGATAGTAAAACAACCCGGCTCTGATACCACTTGAGAGATAGGGCCATGAAGCCCGAAGGCATGTGAGAAAAACAAAATTTTTCAAGCGGAAACACACATACCACACAAGAATCATTCTTTAGGACATAGGTATTACCTTGTTTATATTCGAAACTTGATGATCAAGGATAGGCTTGAAGATGCAAGCCCTCTAATGTTGATCCACACCACTTCTTGTCAAGACTCAAGAACACTTCTTGAAGACCACCAACAAACGCCAAAGGAGGCAGGCTAGGCGCACCAATGGAGAGGAAGAAGGTTAGGTTTCAAAGTCTTTTTACTTGTCTAAGAGAATCACCAATAGATGATATTGGTGGCTGAATTTTCTATCAAAACTCACACAAGGGCACGTGAAAGTGGAGGAATGTAACACCCCGTAGGCCTCCGAAGTGTTATCATCAATAATATCAGTTTAATGTTGAAAACATAGTTTATAAAACTCAGCGGAAGCACAGAATCGCTTTTCTTGATACATTATGTATGAAATAACATCAACTCATCAAAATCACACACAAAGCATAAAAGCACACTCCTGCTGATCCAGTTTCTCATAATACATAAACCATACAGACAGATGCCTATCAGAAATAGGCAGATATATCATTATACCACAGCTATACTCGGGAGAATATGTCTCATAAACATATAAGAAATAGTTCTGTACAAATATATACATCAGTACTCACACCTCATCGGATGATACAAAAGAATATCAGCCCTCACAGGGGTA
>PYAF01000006.1:23549-34681 GCA_007407185.1 Glycine tomentella
TACCCATATGGCGCGGGTCGCGCCATATGCCAGAACAATCCATAAACTTGCATTTTTAAGCATCTTTCAGAGGATTCTAAAGCATGATCATATTCCTTAACCCAAAAACTTAGATTCATGCTTAAACTAAGCTTAAACATATGCTTACGAATTCAAGCTATTACATTTGGCGCCATCAGCGCCAATCCTGGCGCCACCGACGCCGCACCCTTAGCAGGGTTTCCTGACCTGAATCCTCGCGCTATCGCACGGGGTTAAGCGCCGAAAATAAAAGTCCTTACAAGGAAGGTAGATAGGATTTTTCCTCAAAAACTATTAAAGAACTATGATCACAATAGCACACTTTATAGAAGAGTTTGAGTCATATTTTTTTAACCAAAAAATCTTATTATGGAGCACCCACACATGAAGATAAAGTGGTGTTGTTTGCATTTCAAAAATTGTCAACAACCTCCCATCATATCCTCCTAAAACCAAGTCAATTACTTGGGAATTATTTTGCCAAATAATAATTAAATATCAGCCGTATGTAAGCCCCTTAATTAGCCCTCAAACTTCTTCCTAAAATCTAGGACATGATCATGATAAGATGCTAGTTGAATTCAAATTCAAATCTAGCTCTTATCTTCTCCTTTTGATATGAAACTAACTACTATAGATAATTCATATTTAAATTCAAATATTTAAATTATCCAATTTAAATATTAGATAATTAATTTAACTATTTAAATGAATTAATAACGTCTTGGACTATCCAAGCCCATTAACTCCATTCATGTGCCCCTCTCTCTTTAAGATAGGTATCCAAACTCCTTCTTGGGTCAACAACCATTATTAGGCTCAAAACCTTTAATGCTATAATGTCATGACAATAAAGTGTTAGTGTGTGACCCATTAGGCTCAACATAGTTACTAACATAAATGAGTTTGGGCCCAACAAGGCCACTACCCATTTAATGACAACACAAAGCACTAGCAATGCTTTGTTGCCCCAGAACTAGTTAGGTAAATGACAAGATCATCCTATTAAATCTATTTGGTTTCCGTATGTATTTCTGTTCGTCTCGGTTACCTTCCCATAAAACCCAGGGTAAGGAAATGTATCAGCCCTTGCAGTTTAGTGTAAGCTTTAACACGAAATAGGGAGTCTCCAATTTTACTGACTCTCAAGGCAAATCATCTCATGATTTCTTTTACTATGCATAGATTCCCGAGTCAAGTAAATTTCATCCCGATTTCTCCGATTTACAGATAACCTAATCTCTCACAGAGATTTGACGAATTCCTTCAGCTAGTCACCCTAAACTCGTGTTCTTTCAGGACATGCCCAAAGGTATACCTATGTGTCTGCATGTTTCAGGCAGACGAGGTATACAATCAAAATATGTCTTTTAGAACACAGTCTAGGTGAAAACTTCTGGTCTAAGGAAAGACACGCCCAAATAATAAGAGGTTACTCTAATGATACTATCTGTGAGATTTCCTCATAGAGTCTCTTTGTGGGTCTGTTCAGTACAAGCTATACCCTTATAGGTCCACCCACGACTTTAGCTAAGACATCTCCATGTCTGTAGCTCATGAGGTCTTTACCTTGTCTCTGCATACAAGTAGATAAGTTGTGCTAGTCTTACCTGAGATCACTGATCCCCATTCTCGGTGTCTCTAGACTAGGAACTTAAAATTTAGGAGTAGACATCTGGTATCCTTGAACCCTCATGATCGTGAGCCCATCACTGATACTTAAGAGATACCTATTCTATTCCAAGGGTTTTATCCAGTTAGTCATATATTAATAATGATATCTAGACAGAATATGAAACAAGATAAAGAGCGCTTATAATTTATTCATGACAATATGAAAAGTACATGTACGTCCTAATCTAATGAAAAGATTGTCTCTAGGACATCCATATACTAACAATGTCTAAGAGCAAGATCTTCATTATGGTCTCTTGATAGTGGATGCTCTAGACATATGACTGGTGACATGTTAATGCTCACATATTTAACTCTTAAAGATGGAGGATTTGTCATGTATGGAGACAACAACAAAGGGAAGATCATTGGAGAAGGCAATATAGGAGACAACTTTAAAACCAAAATCAGAAATGTTCTTTATGTGGAAGGTTTGAAGCACAATCTCCTAAGTATAAGCCAACTCTGTGATAAAGGCTTCAAAGTGTCATTCAATGACAATTGCTACATGATATGTGATGGACAAATTGGTGAAGTATCAAAGGGAGTATCTACTAGATCTTCATTAAGAAATCTCTGCTGTAATATGGCTTTTGCTTTTCAAATAGAACCTAAGAATATTGATCAAGCCTTAATTGATGAACATTGGATGCATGCCATGCATGATGAATTGAATCAGTTCAAGAGAAATGAAGTTTGGAAACTTGTTCCTAGACCTTCCTCTCTCAAACCAATTGGCACAAAATGGGTTTTTAGAAACAAACTTGATGAGAGTGGAATCATAGTCAGAAACAAAGCTAGATTGGTTGCAAAAGGTTACAACCAAGAAGAAGGCATTAACTATGAGGAAACCTATGCTCCAGTTGCAAGATTGGAAGCCATTAGGTTATTGCTTGCATATGCATGTCTAATGGATTTTAAACTTTTTCAAATGGATGTTAAAAGTGCTTTCTTAAATGGATATATTGAGGAGGATATATATGTGGAGCAACCTCCTGGTTTTGCTGATTTCAAACATCCAAACCATGTTTTTAAACTTAAAAAGGCTCTTTATGGTTTAAAACAAGCTCCAAGATCTTAGTATGAAAAATTAAGCAAATTTTTGCTTGAACAATCTTTTACAAGAGGACATGTGGATAAAACCTTGTTCATCAAAAGACAAAAGAATGATATCTTATTGGTTCAAGTATATGTTGATGATATAATCTTTGGTTCAACTAATCAATTGTTGTGCAAAGAATTTTCTATCTCTATGCAGAATGAGTTTGAAATGTCAATGATGGGAGAATTAACATTCTTTCTTGGACTTCAAGTGAAGCAAATGAAGAATGGAACATTTCTAAATCAAGCCAAGTATTGTCTTGAAGTGATACAAAAGTTTGACATGGAGAAAAGCAAGGATGTTGCAACTCCAATGGCAACATCAACCTATCTTGATTCAAATGAAAAAGGAAAGAAGGTTGATGAGTCAAAATTTAGAGGAATGATTGGATCCTTATTGTATTTGACAGTTAGTAGACCAAATATTATGTTGAGTGTGTGCTTGTGTTCAAGATATCAAGAAAATCCTAAAGAATCACACCTCACAACGGTCAAAAGAATCCTCAAATATCTCAAGTCAACACCAAAAGTTGGTCTTTGGTATCCTAAAGGTGCATCAACTAATATAGTTGGTTATTCTGATTTTGACTTTGCAGGGTGCAAGTTGGATAGAAAAAGCACTAGTGGAATTTGTCATCTACTAGGAAGTTCATTGATCTCATGGCCTTGCAAGAAACAATCTTGTGTTGCTTTATCAACAGCTGAAGATGAATACATCTCTGTTGGAAGTTGTTGTGCTCAAAGCCTATGGTTAAAGCAACAATTACAAGATTTTGGTATGGAATTAAAGGAAATACCTCTGCTATGTGACAACACAAGTGCTATCAATATTTCCAAGATTCCAATAATGCACTCAAGGACCAAACACATTGAGATATGGCATCATTTCCTTAGAGATCACATCCAAAAAGGTAATATCAAAATTGACTTCCTTGATACTAACAATCAATTGGCTGATATATTCACTAAACCTTTGGCTAGAGATAGATTCTATACTCTTAGAAACATGCTAGGTAACTTGGATGAATCTAATCTTTATTAGCTTGATTGTTGTATGCTTATCCATGTGAAATAGCTTCATATTTGTTCCATCATCACATGTGCTTTCAATTTCCAAGTGGTGCTGCATAAAACACTGTTCATTCTGATGTTTTCACTGTAATAATCAATTAGAGCATGAATTAATCGATTAAATAAGCTTAAAACATGGCTTAGAATGAAATTTGTGCTTATGTAATTGATTACACAAGCAAAATAATCGATTATTCTTCATAGAAAAATATTTCCAGAAAATGAATTTCTCTATAATAATCGATTAAGCCACAGATTAATCGATTACACAGTGTAAAAATCCTTTTACAAAATTTAAATTCACTGGAATAATTGATTACAGTGAATGGTAATAGATTAAATTGTTTAAGAAACTGGTTCAAAATTCAAATCCTTCTGGAATAATCGATTACGAATCGAATTAATTGATTACACAAGGTTCAGATTGATTCTGTATTTCAAATCTCTCTATAATAATCAATTACATAAGAAAAATTAGCGATTACACTTCATCTTCAATAACTGGATTTCACTGAAATAATCGATTATATGACGAATTAATCAATTACAGCTTTTGCAGAAACTGATTTTGCCTACAAATTAATTGATTACATTAGCATATAACGATTATTCATGGAATTACTACAGAATCTGCCAGATTTTCTTGGAAATTGTAACTGCCCATTTGCCACCTAATTCAAATTTGAATCTTAGGTACCTTAATGGTAGTGGGTTAATTCGTATTAACTATTCCTAATTTCAAATTTTGAATCTTTGGAGCCCAAAAGCTTCTATAAATACAATCCTTGTTGAAGGAAGAAATCACACCAATCTTCTTCTTTCTTAAAACGCTATTGTGTTCTTCTTCCCTCTGAGTTTAGAAACTCTACCCAGATAGTCTCTCATCCCTCATTAGCCATGTTTACCTCTAAGAGAGTCAAAACTTCCAAAAGAATGGCTGGTGAAACCTCAAATCCTGGTGTCAATAGGTTAGATCACTGGTTTCCTGCTAAGAGAGACAAGATGACCTACCTTCAGTTTAATGCCACCAAATTAGTCTGTCCTCCCAAACACCTTGAACTTGACTGGTTCATTAGGGAAGGCTTTCAATTCCCTGCTTTTCTTGAAACCCAGGGTTTAAGAAAGTTTGTTGAGATAAAGGGTACATTTTACCCTGAATTAGTGAAGGTGTTCTACATTTGTGCTAAGGGTTCCATGGATGGGACTATTATGTCCCAAGTGAATGGAGTAGCCATGGAAATTACTCTAGAAGTTTGGGAAGCAGTGGCTAGCATTTCCTTTGAAGGAGAAAGGAAATTTGAAGAAGAGGCTGGGGGATATAACAGGGTTGAGACCTATAGGGGGATGCTTCTTAATCCCCAAATGAGGCTGAAGCTTAGGCTCAACACTGGCCCAATGACCCATGAAGACAGACTCCTCCACTACATAATCACATACATCCTTACCCCTAGAGCCACCAACCATTCCCAAGCTACTGATGATGACCTGCAACTTGTGTATGGTCTCAAGAATTCAATTAAGATGAATTGGATTCTTATTCTTGAGGAAATCATTCTTAAGTCCAAGAGGTTAATGAATTACCCATTTCCTTATGTTGTGCTTATTTCCAGGTTCATTGATTATTTTAATATAGATGTCTCTAATGAGGTTATTGACAACACAAACTCAAGCAACAACCTCATCAAGGAGAAACATCTCACAAAGCTAGGGATGGTCAAAACTCCTCAAGGATGGCAAATGGCTGGCCAACAAGTCCCTGCTGATGCTGCTGGAAATGAAGAGGAAGCTGATGAAGAGGCTGAAGAAAAAGGCCCTGCTAAACCATCTTACAGTCCATTTGAATCTCTTCTGATTCAAAAGATGGATGGCCTGTTGCCCCTACATCATGAGCACAGGGTTGAGACCAATTCAACTTTAGAGGAAATAAAATCTAGGCTGGAAAACATAGAAACTAAGCTTATCTTTGATGGTTCTGAATCCTTTTAGGATTTCTATGTTTTTTCTTTCTAGTTTCTTTAAATTTCTTGTATTTCCTTTTCCTGCTTTTTTATCTGTATACTTTTCTGTTTCTTTCTGATTAGTGTAATGCTCCTTCCCCATTGATTAATGCAGTCTTTAATTTTCTCCTTCTCATTATTTGTTGTGCTATTTTTTGTCTTTGAAAAGGCAAATAGGGGGAGAAATATTGATTGATATAATGATATAACTTTGTATTGATATAAGGGAAGAAATATTGCACTCTGTTGTGCTCTGTTTTTTGCACAAATTAAAAACTAATGAATTATCTAAGTAAGGGGGACAAAATTGAGCAAATTAAGTCTAAGGAAGCAACTAATGCAAGTTAATGATTAATGTTTATGCAAGCATATCTCTTCACACTTGTTCTTGGCAAAGAGGTTGATTTGTTTTCAGGTTTACAAAAGTTAAAGTCTTCTACTTTTCATCCCTCAAAGAACTTCAAAAACTAACACATGGTCAATCAAATATTTGGCATGTTCAAAGCCAAAAAGGGGGAGATTGTTGGATATAGGGGGAGTAACATGAAGAATGAAGCCTATGACTTAGAAGATTGTTTTGAGCTTTTCACATGCTTTGAAGATTGTAATTCTAATGAAGTGTAGGAGAAGGCAATCTTTTGATCCTTGCATTGCATTCACATATTCATTAACATGCTTAAATAATTTTCATTCAAACATCAAAGCTACTCACTATTTGAAAAAGGATTTAATTGAGTAATGTTTTTGGAAAAATATAATTTTACCGTTTTAATCGATTACATAGCAGATTAATCGATTATTCAATGCATGTTTAAAATTGGAAAAAATTTTATGAACATTTTAACCAATTACACATCGGATTAATCAATTATTTGGCTCGTATTTGAAACTGGAAAGCTTTGGTGAATGTTTTAATCGATTACACATTTATTGTAATCGATTACATAGTGTAAAATGTATTTTGTGCCTTGTTGTGATAATCGATTACCATCATTCATAATCGATTACATAAGCCATTTGAAAAAGCCTACTTTGCTGCTTTAATCGATTACTGAAATTCGTAATTGATTACACAGACTATTTTCTGAAACAATTCTTTTCTGACTTAATCGATTACAACTCAGTTTAATCGATTATTTTGTTCGTTGTTGAAACCCAAAATGTGCCTTTAACACTTTAATCGATTAAGTGACAATTTAATCGATTACATATGTGTTTTAATCGATTATTTGGCTCGTGTAATTGATTACAGGTTGTTACAAAATTCTATTATAAATAGATGGAAGGCTTGGCTTGTTTTCTAACTAGAACACTTCGTATTTTCTGAGTATACACAAGCCTTCTAAGAGTTTGAAAGTGATTTTCTGGGTTTACTAACTTCTTGTCCTACTCTTTAATCATCATGAGCTTCGAATGATTTTTGGGCAAGAAACTTCAAGAGTATAATGGAGAGCATGTTCTGAAATTCTGTTTTTTACTATTCAACCTTTATTGGTAATTCATATGCTTTCACATTCATTGGATCATCAGATTGTTTCTCTCCATAATCTTTGATTGTTATTTTGTTTTTAGAATTTCTTTTATTTGATGCTATTGTAAGTGGGTTCTTGAAGTTTTGGCTAGAGTAGTGTTCTTTAGGAAAGAATAAAGTAGTGTTCTCTGGTTCTTGCTCTTTAGAAGTTTAATAGGATTTTAGATTTCTATTCTTTATCTAGTGTTGATAAAGAGAGGTTGTTGTAAAGCTTGTAAGAATAGAAATTTATAATAGTGGAACTCTAATCTAATGTTGATTAGAAGAAACTGGATGCAGCTTCGGTTGTGAAGTGAACTAGTATAAATTGCTTGTGTTGATTTTCTTTATCTCTATCTTTACAAGTCATCTTGTTCATTTGTTTTTGGTTTCATTATCATTACCCAACAAATTCTGTTTTGAGCTATTGGTTTCTTGAGCTGAGTAATTTGATTGAATAAAAACATTCTTGGTTTTAAAAGTGATTAAGATCCTTAATTCTGATTTGATAAATAAATTTTTAAAAAGAACAAGTTTAAACCAATTCACCCCCCATCTTGGTTATTGTGGGTATTCCTATTGTTTTCACAATCCTATCATTTGGAGGGTCATTTCAGGCTTGGAAGTCAGAACCCCTGCACTCGAGTTTTGGATTGCGAATTGGTGTAATTAGTAATTA
The DNA here is from genome assembly GCA_007407185.1 of Glycine tomentella. Taxonomy (NCBI): domain Eukaryota; kingdom Viridiplantae; phylum Streptophyta; class Magnoliopsida; order Fabales; family Fabaceae; genus Glycine; species Glycine tomentella. Next base: position 31,603 of record PYAF01000006.1, read on the forward strand.
GTTAGATTAGATGGGCCTAATCAGGGCTCATCCTTTCCTACTGACTCAGTCACTATATTTTAGTGCAATTAGTTAGTGAAGAAAGACATTATTTTTTTATACAAAGATAATTTGTAGTTTCTTTTAGAAGTTTTCATAATTAAAACCTTTTCTCTCATTTTCCCTCAACTGTTTTCAGTGTTCTTTATTTTTCTTCTTCCTTTCATCTCTATTCTCCTATTTTTCTCATACAAATTTCGTGGCTCTTACATTGATGATGATCTTATAAGGCTAAACAATCAAGCAATCTAAGGATTCAGTCCAAGCAAGGAGAATTTGAGTTTTGGTTTGGTATTCTAATTTCTATGTGAATGTTCATCTTCTTCTTCAATCCTCTTTTCGATTTTCATGATTATGAATATGTTTAGGATTGAAAACGAATTAGGTTATAGATTTATTTCCAAATTTTGAATTTTAATCATAGAATGTGTGAATGATATTTCAATTCAGTTTGTGATTTCAATTGATTTAGGAGTTAATTCGATTGAACTGCTTCTAATGATATTGAATGAACCTTTATAATATGATCATTATATGAGAACTATGATAATTTGTGTTGCTTCGTTTGGTGAATTGGATTGATATTCTTGAATATGTTTTACAACACCTTTTATCAATTCTGTTAGTTTTTGCATTTTTCTTCAATTCTTGTTTGTGTTTCTGCAATTTTTATTCATTGCCTCAAACTGTTCGATTAAAATCTCCCTATTGTTTATTAGTGAATTGAAGTTGGAACCAAATTGATCGTGTCTCTGACTCGACCTAGGTTAATCCCATGCTATGAAGTAGCGTAATTTAATTGTTTTGTAGCGATTCGACAGTCGTTATCAATGACTATGGAAGGCTAAACAATCAATCAATCCAAGGATCCAGTCCAAGCAATGAAGAATTTCAGTTATGCTTTAGTATTTTAATCTCTGTGTGAATGTTCATCTTCTTCTTTAATCCTATTTTCTATTTTCATGATTATGAATGTGCTAGAATTGAAAATGGATTAGGTTATGAATTCATTTCCTAATTTCAAAATTTAATCACAGATTATTTGGATGATATTTCAATCTGATATGTAATTTGAATTGATTTAGGAATTAATTTGATTTAACTGCTTCTAATGACATTGGATGAACATTCATAACATGATCATTATCTGAAGAACTATGATAATTCAAATTGTTTGGTTTCATGAATTGGATTGATGTTCTTGAATCTGTTTCACAACATCTTTTATCAATTCTATCAGTTTCTGCATTTTTGGCAATCCCTGTTTGTATTTTTCTACCATTTTTCACTTAGTGTCTGCAAACCATTTGTTGAAAGCCCCCCTGTTGTTTATCAATGAAATGACGTTGGAACCAAATTTAATTGAATCTCTGAGTCAACCTAGGTTTTTCCTGTACTGCATAATTATCCTAGTTTTTTATTTGTTTTGTAACGTTATCAATTCAACAATTTATTTTTATGTTTCCACATATGAATACTATATAGAGACATGATTACTTAACATTAACTATAGCCAAATAATAAAATGGTAAAGTGTGTCAATTGAACCAATGTTTAATACCTTTAATTAAGGCATATATTTTTATCATACTACTTGGCTAGAGGTCTTGTAACACCTCGACTTACCATCTTATTATTTATTGATTTTTAATGAAAAATTCTTTTCAACTTGCTTAAAAATATCAAACCAACGTTACTAATAATTGATATCAAAAAGATTTCCATCACTAATTGATAATTATAAATCTGATATAAAATAAAATATAGACTGATATCAATTCTATTACATAGTACAAATAACTAAAACATTTTGTCATAACAGAACATTTTCAACAAAATCCTTTTTCCAGTGGTCAGCTCACCAATCTTTCTTTACTGTTCATCTGCTCGCCCAAATAAAATTGAGGTCATAGCAAGTGTCAACCACAGACACAATATACAGGGTAAGTTTATGATAAACACAAATTAAGCAACAGATTATATTCAAGATGCAGATATTCATAACAACATCCTCAAAATTGCAGTTCTAATTTTTATATGATGCATGATTCTCTTAGACTTATCATGTGGTATCAACTGTCAAGATAGCCCCATCCCAGTGGCACAGAACTAATCCGACCAGTCAGGGTATAACGACTTCGTTTAATTTTCTTATTTAATCTATTACGTTGATTCTCTTTTTATCGACTACGTTTTTAGTTTACGGAAATTTTTTTTTTCTACGTGATTCGGTTACGTAAAATAATACTCTAAACGATTTGATACGTTGGAATAATTTTACATAATATGTAGTCTAGGAAATTTAAGCATAGTTAAGTATAACAGTCCGTGTACAATCATCCAAAATAAAATACATACCATTACAAAAATAGTACCATATAAATTACATAATTCCAAAAATAACAACATCCAACTAGATCAACCATACATCTAGCCAAAACACAGCATGCAAATTATCCAAGCTTCTTCGTATCTCAGCTATTCACTATTCCTCTGCTCGCCCAAATGAATTGGGGTCATCACAGGTGTCAACCACAGACACAACTCGGGTAAGTATTTAATAAACATGATTAGATAATTGACAGAAACAGAAACAGATAAATAATCGAAACAGAATAACAATTATAAAACAGATATATGATGCATGATGCATGCTTTCTTTATTAAATGATGCATGACTGAGATCTCAGATTATCATCAGAGTACCATAAGCAAAATAGTTTCACCCACTCTAGTGAAACCGCCCTCCATTCTGAGGGGTCAAAAGGTACTATTACCGAAATAGTTTCACCCACTCTAGTGAAACCTCCCTCCACTCTGAGGGGTCAAATGAAAATGATACATGGTTTTGTTTTATTTTTGGTTACTTTGTTTATCAATTTCTCATAAGTTTGGTGCCACAATCTTTATCTGCCCATAATAATTGATTCAATATACAAGGCATAAGTGCACCATAATTTTTCTTTGAGGAAAACCATCTTGATAAGATACACCATAATATAAATTTTTAATCATATATCCAAGACCTAATTTCTAATAA
>PYAF01000007.1:14632-38827 GCA_007407185.1 Glycine tomentella
ATTAAACATTAAAAGATTATTACTATTGTAAAGATAATTATTATAGTAATAATATATTGTATATCTAATTTGAATTAGATATTTGTTATATTTGAATTTGTGATCATTGAGAACGATTTAAATCTTATCATGTTTTATCTTAATATATCTTGAAAGAAAATAAAATATTAGATAATATTAATAATTAGATAAATCTAGACAATAGAGTAGAAAAAGATAAAGAAAGATTTGATCAGTCAAATCTATTGAGAATATATCTTATGTAACCCAATCTTAAATCATATATTCTTTTATTTTATAAGGATAAACAATTCTCTTTTTCTAAAAATTTACAGACGACCCCTCTCAGTAATAGAAAATTAGTAGATCATATAAGTTTGAGAATAAAGAAGAAACAAAGATAATATTGTTGACCCACTAAATGGAGAAGAGGAAAAATAAGTGAAGAACACGTGAGTTACTATGTGCTTCAATAGGTGAGTGAAACAACCTTATTTTTCTAAACTTCCATGGTATGGATTTTTAGAAATGCGTCTATTTGAGTTTACTGGTCATAAATTTATAAATTGAAACATTAATCATTGTGTGAATTAATCCCTGTGATGATTGCAAACTGGTGGCGGTGTATATTTTATTTTAAGAATTGAATATACATGAGATACTTCCATCTGGGATGGGGATGAGATAATATGTACCTTCATATGGGATGAAAAAGAGATTCTAGATACCTCCATCTATGATGGAGAAGGTAGTGGGATGTCATTGCATGAATATGAGCTCATAAACACTTTGAAGAATCTAAGATCCACACCAGTTCTGGGAACTAAAGAGTTGAGTCTAGTAATTATTGCATGAATATGTTTGTGATAATTGTTTGATCAAGAATTGAATGCAGTGAAGTGTTGATGTTTATTTACTAGAATGTTCTTTTATCGTGTGAATAAATTTGTGGTTGTTTTATAAGTATATATATATATATATGTATGTGTGTGTGTGTATGTGTGTATTTAATTTAATTTTGCAAATACCATGGTTGGATTTTCTGGTTATCGTGCTGGCTAAGAACATCACTATTTGCGAATTCTTTTAAAACTTGTTTTATTCACTGAGATTATTATCTAATTAAAAGTGTTGTTTTCAGAGTTCGATGAAGAAACTTTGAGAAGAAGGGAGAATTAAAGACTTAGTTTATTGTTAGTTCAACTTTGAATATGCTTATATTTGAGAATAAAATTGTTTATTTATGTAAGGACTCATTTTTTATAATATTTGAAGTATTTCAAACCATTGAAATTTCTAAATTCTTATTTTATGGATATTTTAAAGTATATATTTTTTTTATTATGAGTTGTTATTGTAATGAAGGGTGTTACGTTTTTCATCTTGCATCTCAAACACTAACTTATCAACCTTGGCCGGTTGACTTGAGAAAGGTGCCCAAATTCTTTGTTCTTTCAAAAAGGCATGCATCTTGATGTGCTAAAGGTTGAAGCTATTCTTATTTGTGAATTTCCCAATCTTGATTATGTTGACCATGTTCTTGATCAAATCTTGAATATGCAACATGAACAAAACAAACAAAATTATTGATATTTCATGACTAAAACCACCATGAAATAGATACGAAACTGATATGAACCGAAGCTCTGATACCAATTTGTTGGGTTAAAGACTCAGAAACACAAAAAATAAATAAGGAAGCAAATGATAGAAGAATAAGAGAGATGACACAAATGGAAGTTTATTTGAGATTAACAGAAAAACAATACAGTGAAGATCAAGTTCAGAAGCTCTCTCTTGCTCTCTTATCGAACCTTGTTGGCTAACTACATTTTATAGGAGTGAATAGATAACAAAATAACAGAAAATGGTTACAACGGTTAAAATAGTTACTACATAGAACAATGCTAATGAACCATCTAACATACTAACTAATACTAGACTGGATGCACTCCTCCAGAGTAGTTAAGTGGACGACCAATATAGAAGACAAATTAAAGAACAAACACCCATGTTGTTGTCCATCCACTTCTATTGTCCAACATGGGTCGTATGGAAAAATAGAAATGGGGTGCTCTCGAGGAATGTCAACTTTCATTGGAAAAAGTGCTGGATGGAATCAAACATTATATATATATATATACACACACATATGGGGATCGCTAACAGACTCTCATTTCTTTTTTAGTTGGAGTATGTTAGCAACCTACACCAAAATATTTGTACAAAAAACAGAACAATGTCTTTTGTTTTAATTATGTTTTTAGGGACATTATATTAACTATTAAATTAAAACTTGTTTCTTGTTTCTCTCTATGCTAATAATCAGTGCCATCTCTTGAGAGCCTTTCCGATCTGGAACCCCAAGCGGATTACCCTAGTTTCTCTTTGAAGTGACATAAATACGACAAGAAGGGGGCTTGAATTGGGATTTTGAAAACTTTTTAATGTTTCTTTGAAAACAAAGGTTTCTGATGATAGTTCAAAATAAGTGAGTTTTAGAATGATTTTTTTTTAGCTTAGAATGGAAATTCAAGTTGTTTAGAATGAAAATGCAACAATTCTGAAAAACATTTATTTTGCAATTTAAGACTTTTGTTTCAAAGATAGTTCTTAATAAATTTTTTTTGGTAAATCAATGTTTGACTTTGTTGTTAAGTTTGATAAAAAAATAGATTTAGTGATTTGGTCAAAAACAATTTTTAGATTTGTGCAGAGCAAAGTAAAGAAAAGGAAAAAGAAAGAGTAATAGTATAATTTTATATTAGTTCACCCCAACATTGAGCTACATCCATTTCTTACCCTTAAAGATGATATTTCACTAACACAATCAGTTCACAACTGGACAACAAACCACTAGATTTCAAAATGACAATTTGCCACTAGACTTCAACCTAGCCTCTGCTAGACCAGTTACACCACTAGATTTCCTCAATGCCAGCCATTGCTGGACTTTACAGAAAAAAAAGGTCTATGCTTCAACTACACAAATGATAGATTTTCTCCTCACAAGAAGGATTCCACTTAGGAACTAAATCCCTCACTTCTATCTAAGATTATTACAAGCATTGAAAGCACAATACATAAGTGGGTCACTCTCACAGAGAGGGTTGAAACTAAAACACAAATTTCTCACTCAGAAATCTAACACAAAGTATTATTGATTTGAAATGCTTCAACTTGTGCTTCACAAACTTCAAAAATGCCTCATAAAGCCCTCAAAAAGACTATTGGAGTAAGCTCCACATAGCTAACAAGCTTTTGGTGAAAGTATAGGCACTTTCCAACTATCATATATGCCTACAGGGATTGACAACAAATGGAAGTTGATGAACTGTTAGACTTTAGTCCTCTGATTTTGTTCAAGTTATGCATTCTAAGTTTTCCTCAATCATTCTGAAGTTTAGAAACTTAGAGTTAGAGTCTTCATCATTCTGATGCAGACTCTATATAGCTTCATTCTGAACCATGATGCTTTTCATGTAGCCTTTGATGAATCTCCTATGTAAGGCCTTGTTATTTAGTATCTTGCCAAGAACCAAGTACTCAAAGGGAAGCAAACTTCATTATTTTGATGGGCTTCAAAAGATCTTCTGAGTTCTCAACTCCGACAACAGTTCTCTGAACCTTTATGAGTACCTCAGAATGAAAAAACATATATGCTTCTTAAGGGAATCAACACCGAAACACTTAAAGTAGAGATGTTAGCCATTACTTAATTCCATCATCCTCTCAATTTACATTACTAATGGTTTGTCATAATTAAATCTAGGGATGTGGATTCAACACTCTTACCTCTACAAGGTCTCCTTCTTTCTTCTGCATCTCTTGTCCATTAAGAGGGAAATCTTTTGGTCTGGATCTACAGCATCTCATAACAAGCAAAAGTTGTATAATTCAACGTGCAAAATTATATATATATATATATATATGTATGTATGTTCCTATACACATACTATGTAGACTATTTTGATGAAGGATGGGGTAGTTACATGTTTATTCATATGTATGGGATCTGGTTTATGGCTATACCAAGATTTTTTTGCTTTCGAAAGTCAGCATGCCTTGTGCACTTTTACTAACAATTTTTTTCCCATAAAAAAAAACTTAAATATACTTTTGGTCTCTATATTATTACAAATATGCAATTTTATCCTTACAAAATTTTAATTACATATTTGATCCTCAACGCTTTTAAAATTAAACAATTTTAGTTCATATTTAATTACATATTTGATCCTCGTCATTTTCGCACACACTAGCATCCTCCTCAAGAAGACGATCTTCCATCGCAATATCTTCATCATCATCGTCATCATCATCCTCGTCCATAACCCAAGTTGGGTCATGTTCAGCTTCCTCAGACACGTTTCCAGCTGGAGCAGCATATGATACTTCATTATTTACAGAAGGAAAAGCTGCTGACCTCATGGGTAACAGTAAAACATCATCCTCCACTGCGACGTAATCCACGTACAATTCTAACATTTCATTCCTTAACTGCTTCAAAAATCTGTCGACTACAACTTCTACATCTTCATCATCCACCAGTTCGCTCCCCGTGTAATGATCGTGTTGCCATAATCTTGCCGTCACCAAACTGATACGTTGGTTGTCGTTTAAACCTAATTTCCTGCGTATCTTCTCATGTAATTCATTAAGCGTTGATCTTCGATTGATACGTGTCGACCTATTATTCCCTTCAAAAATAACACCATGTCGCCCTCTGACTTTTCTTCCATTAAAAAATAACATAACATCAACACTCTGACTACCTGAACTCATATTTGGAAAACGCTTAAACTAGAACCAAACCACAAGCAATGAATCTAACCAAATATCACTACTTCAAACCAATGCATGTACAAGCTATCAAGGGCCAGCTTTTATAGAAGCCAAGGGACAGCAACACGCCTAAAATAGGCGTGTTGGACTGCCCCATTTTTTGAAATAGTTTGAAAACTGCCCCATTTTCTTAAATTTTTATTTTTTTTGTATTATTTATTTAATTTTGCCCGTGATTGATGACGTGTGACTATTTTATTCAAAAAAAATTAATAACATTAAACTAAAGAATACAATTTGCTTTAATGTATTTTAAAAATTAAAAATAATCATTTGAAAATTTTATTTAAATAAATAATTTTAAAATGTATTAAAACAAATTTTTTATTTTTAATTTCTTACGCAAATAAGTTAGTAACACTTTTTATCAATCATGGTCATATCAATATTGATAGATTAACGATAGACTAAAATTGTCCAATTTTAAGGACTAAATATGTAATTAAATTTTTATGGGAGCCAAAATTGTATATTAAAAAATGATTTGAAACAAAAAAAAGAAGAAGTTACCACATGAGTTAAACCATGAGGTAGTTGGGCAAGACCTGACCTGACATGAGAGGTTCCAAAGAAGATGAAGAAAAAAATAAATAAACCATGAGATAGTCAGGCAAAAATATTAAATATAAAATATAAAATAATAAGATTAAATATACGTTAATATAAAATATTTTAATATATACACATATATATATATATATCAATAATTATAATTATTTCTGAAATATTTATATATACATTAAAAAATGATTGAAACATCCTTGTAGAACAAGTTATTACATCAGTTTAATTTAATGAAAAAGTTTATTATAGGACAAAAACCACAAAACAAATGTCCATGATCATTTTCCTCTAAAAAATGTCCATGATCATAGGAAAATATCTACTAATTTATATTTTTCTAAATTAACATAACATAAGACAAGAGTGAATATTTTTTAGACATCGACGTGAATGAATATAAATTTATTAGAACATATATCACGATTTATTACTATTATATATATACATACATATATAAATATTTATATACATACTAATATATATTATTATAAATTAAAAATAATTTAAAGATACAATAATATATAAAATTTATAAATAATAAACTGAACTTGTAAAATTAGTATAGTAAGAAAACAAAAGAGTAGAGAAAAAGAGACAATTTAGTTAGGTTTTGATTAGGACAGAAATTTTTAGTTTACCATATTTAATATATCTTAAAAAAATATCACTCACAGGAAAAAAAATGTTTACTGTGAGAGGGTATTTGGTATAATGGAAATATTTAATTTTTCGGGAATCTAAAGTTATAAATATTAATTTTTATATTTGGTTTGATTTTTGAAAAATAATATTTTTCAGAAAATGATGTTTTTCGACAATTTTTTTTATCAATTTTTCCTTGAAAATTTTTGATAAGAAAGTGAGAATGCTTCTCAAATTAAAAAAATAAATTTATTTACAATAAAAATATCACATTATTTTAATTAAACTATTCAATGAGGTAAATAATTAAAAATTGAAGTAAATATATTATTTTAGTTTTATATTTTCAAAAAACTTATATAATAATTTTTATAATCAACCAAACAAATTTAATCTTTTATAAAAAAATATGATTTTCAAGATACATAATAATTTTTGGATATGAACAAGTTTTCCTTCTACCAAACACGCCTGAATGGTTTTAGTTAGGTTTCTCACAAAAGTATTTCCATGAAGAGACGAAAATATAACTTTTGTCATTTTGTGAGCTATTTTGTTGTATGAGGAAAAATATTAGAGTTACACCTTCTTATTAGATTATTTAATGGGTTAAATAATTAAAGTATCTGGTTTAATTCACAAAAAAATTATATAAATTTTATTCATTCTCAGATAAAAAACTTCTGCCCCCAAAAGAAATACTATATTCAATTAAAAAATATTAAAAAAAAAAACTGATTTTTATTTGAAAGAAGAGAAAAGAAAAGCAGAAAAAGAAAGCGGGTTTCATATTTCCCGAATTCCCCATTTACGCGGTCCTTTCAGTTCCTCAAAATATCTCTCCTTTACGCTTTAATCACTGATTTTAACCCAGACAATCACAGGAATAGGTTTAATGACTATTGATTGCTCAAATTTTCACCGACTCCTTCCTTCCTTCCTTCCTTCCTTCCTTGCTTGTCCTACCTTTCACCGCATAGCGGTAAGTTACAGGCTTCTAACAATATTTCTATTTTTCTTATTTGTTTTGCTTCTTTTTGTTCTTTTCCTTTCCCACTTCACTTCAAAATTAAAAGAAAAAACAAAACCTTTTGACGATTGATTTACCGTTGCGAATTATGTAGGTAGAGGTTCTACGGTAACCTTGCTCTCATTATTTATTTCAATTCAGGTTGGTACAATATTACAAAAGCTTTCTATAATTATGTAGTGTCACTTTTTATTTAATCATTCAGGTGTTTTAAAGAGTTTTTTTTTTTTTTTTTTTTTTTTTTTGAGAGGCTTTTCCATCATGGACTAGGACAGCATCCCCTCCTAATTTTTTTTATATGAAATAATAAAAAAAGAGAGCATGGTAGAGTGTGTTATATATTTTAATCTGACAGTTATTTATTTCTTAGCATATATATATATATATATATTTTTTTATATTATTGTTATTTGTAGGAGAATGGAGTGCATTTTAGCGTTGCCTGCGCAGAAAAAAGGAAGTTTGGTTGATGTAAAGAAGCCAAAGATGAAGAATGAAGAAATTTCTAACAACAAAAAGAGGTTGATGGAACATGATTTGCAAAAGAGTGGCAATGAAATGGGAGCTGCAAACACCAAAACCAATAACGGGAAGAGAACGTCTAAAAAGCATGAGAAAGAGAAAGTTCCAAAGATTTATCCGTACTTTCGACACAACTATGAGAAGAAGGGAGTAAGTGACCTTTGTAGCATGTTTGGTAATGCCTAAATATAGAGAAACTATTTTTGTCAACTTGAAAACAGCTATGGGGAAGCTGGTGAAAAAATTATTTCCCCCCCTTAAAATAAGCTAAATCGAAATGAGAGAAATTATTTTTTTCTTCTAATTTGTTACTTTTAATAGTGCGTGTGGAAAATTCATGCAGGACAATTGGGAAGAAAATAGAGATGAAATTGCAACTGACAAGATCAAATTCAAAAGGAAGAGAAGGCCCAAGAAGCGTGAGCTTGAAGTTGACTGTGATAAGAAAATTGATCCTGAACCTTGTTGTTATGGCTCTGACATTGGACTTGTTGAAGATATGCTGCTCGCAGATGGAAAGATTAAATCCAAGGAAAAGAAGAAGAAGAAGAAGAAGAAGAAGAAGAAGAAGAAAGCAGTTCAGGATAAGCTGTGGGAGAATGGTGATGAAGCTGAAACCAGAAAATTCATACTCAAGAAGCGTGAACCTCAAGGTGATAACAGAGAGAAGGTTGATCCTGAGTTGTGTTGTTATGGCTCTAACATTGGATTTGTTGAAGATATGCTGCTGGCAGATGGAAAGATTAAATCTAAGCAAAAGAAGAAGAAAAAAGAAGTTCAGGGTAAGCTGTGGGAGAATGGTGATGATACTGAAACCAGTAAATTCATACTCAAGAAGCGTGAGTCTCCAGGTGACAACCGGGAGAATATTGATCCTCAGTCATGTTGTTATGACTGTGACATTGAATTTGTTGAAGATAAGCTGCCGGCGGATGGAAAGATTAAATCCAAGGAAAAGAAGAATAAGAAAGTGGTTGAGGATAACCTGTGGGAGAATGGTGATGACACTGAAACCGATGAATTCATACTCACAAAGTGTGAGCCTCAAGGTGGCAACAAGGAGAAGATTCATCCTGAATCCTGTTGTTGTGGCTGTGACATTGGATTTGTTGAAGATAAACTGCTGGCGGATGGAAAGATTAAACCCAAGGAAAAGAAGAAGAAAAAAGAAGTTCAGGATAAGCTGTGGGAGAATGGTGATGACACTGAAACCAGTAAATTCATACTCAAGAAGCGTGAGTCTCAAGGTGACAACGTGGAGAAGATTGATCCTGAGTCATGTTGTTATGGCTGTGACATTGAATTTGGTGAAGATAAGCTGCTGGCGGATGGAAAGATTAAATCCAAGGAAAAGAAGAAGAAGAAAGCGGTTGAGGACGAGCTGTGGGAAAATGGTGATGACGCTGAACCCAGTCAATTAAAACTCAAGAAAACGGTACCTGAAGTTCATAAACATAAAGTTCAGGTTGGTGATAGATATGTTTCACCTTATTTTCATAATGATAGTGCAAAGAAGATAAATTTTGAATCATTTGATAAGGGTAAAGAAAATGGAAATGGATCCAAATCCATCAGCATTATATCCAAGAAGAGAAAATCTAATAGCCAGAAAACTGTTGAGGAGAGTGCCAAGGTTAGAAAGGTTTCTCCTTACTTTCAGATTGACAATGTGAAGAAGACCGTCAAAGAAGATGCACTTGATCATGAAAATGACTTTGATTCTTCTGCTTTAATGGGTACTTGTGGATACATGGTGCAAGACAGGGAGGAAGAAAATGGGGATAACATTGCAATTGAAAAGATTAAATCCAAGTGCAAGGGAAGATACAAGAAGCTTGAGCCTGTTGAGCATGATCCAGTTCAAAAGTTTTTGCCGTTCTTTCAACGTGACAATGAGAAGAAGGTTGATGCTGATTCACATTTCGAGATTGGATCCATTGCTTCACCCGGTATTGGTAGTAGCTTCCTTGGTGATAAGCTGCTGGAGGATGAAAATGAAATGAAAAATGGAACAATTAAATTCGAGAAGAAGAAAAAGAAGAACAAAGCCTTCACAAATAAGCTGCTAGAAAATGGAAATGATGCTGAAACTAGTAATGTTAAACCCAGGAAGATGGAATCTGTGGTTCAGAAAAATATAGCCCAGGTTGGTGGTAGATATGTTTCCCCTTATTTTCATAATGATAGTGAGGAGAAGATTAAAGGCAAACCATTGGATATGGAAAGCAAATCTGGATCCATTGCTTTACCCACCTTTGGAAATTCCATTGAGAATAAACTGGAGGGAAATAATAGTGGGGAGAAGATTAAACATCACGGACTCGATAGTCATATTAATTCTGTTGTATTTAGATCTGCTTCTGGAGACTTTGAGGAACTGTATGGGAATGGAAATGAAATTGAAATAATTAAAGTTAAGTCCAAGAAGAGGAGAAAATCCAATAGTCAAAAAACTGCTGAGGAGCATGGCAAGGTTCGGAAGGTTTCTCCTTACTTTCAGAATGACAATGAGAAAAGAGTTAATGTAGAAGCAATTGATCGTGAAAATGATTTTGATTCTGTTTCTTTAGTGGGTAAGTATGGTGATAAGGTTGCAATTGAAAAATTTAAATTCCAAGGCAAGAGAACATTTGCAAAGAACAACATATTGGAGCATGCTCAAATTCAAAAGGTTTCTCCTTTCTTTCAAAGTAACAAAGGGAAGAAGGTTGATGATGGATCATGTTGTTATGACAGTGAGATTGGATTCATTGCTTTACCTGGTACCGGTGGTGGCTTCCTTGAAGATAAGCTGCCAGAGGATGGAAATGAAATTGAGAAGACAATGACTAATATGAAAAAGAAGAAAGTCACTGCAAATAAGCTGCAAGAGAATGTAAATGATGCTGAAACTTTTAACGTTAAACCCAAGATGAGGAAATCTGTGGTTCAGGAAAATATAGTCCAGGTTGGTGTTAGATATGTCTCCCCTTATTTTCACAATGACAGTGGGAAGAAGTTTAATGTTCAACCATCGAATAAGGAAAGCAAGTCTGAATCCATGGTTTTACCTACCTTTGGAAATTTCATGGGGGATAAACCGGTGGAAAATAATGGAGGGAAGAATGTTAAACAACAGGTAATTGAAAATCATGCGGATTCTGCTGCGTTAACAGCTGCTTCTGGAGACTTCTCTGAGGATGGACTGCAAAAAATTAGAAATGAAGTTGCAACCATTAAAGTTAAATCGAAGAAGAGAAAATCCAATAGCAGGAAAACAGCTGAGGAGGATGCCAAGGTTCGGAAGGTTTCTCCTTACTTTCAGAACAATGAGAAGACAGTTAATGTAAAAGAACATGACCATGAAAGTTACATTGATTCTGTTGCTTTAATGGGTACTTGTACTTTTGGAGATAAAATTCCAATTGAAAAGTTTAGATATGAAGGCAAGAGAACATCTAAAAAGGATGAGACAGCTGGGCATACTCAAATTCGAAAAGTTTCTCCTTTCTTTGAAACTGACAATGTGAAGAAGGTTGGTGCTGAATCAAGTTGTACTGCTGGTAGGCTCCTTGAACATAAGCTGCAGGAGGATGGAAATGTAACTGACAATGGAATGATTAATGTCAAGAGGAAAGTCATTTCAAATAAACTGCAAGAGAATGGAAATGATGCCACAACTAGTAAAGTTAAACCCAAGAAGAAAAAACTTCTAGTTCAGAAAAATGCCCATGGTATTAGATATGTTTCCCCATATTTTCATAATGATAGTGGTAAGAAGGTTAATGTCAAATCTTTTGATAAGGGAAGCAAGTCTGAATCCATTGCTTTGCACACCTGCAAAAACTTCGTGGAGGATAAACTGGAGGAAAATAAATCTAATTGCAGTAACAAATGTATTGAAATTAAAAGATACGTTTCTGCTTTTGAGAAGTGGGATGAGGCTTACAAAAGAAAAACTCCTGATAATACATGGAAGCCTCCACGGTCTGAGATTGTTCTCATTCAAGAGGATCATCTTCATGACCCTTGGAGGGTGTTGGTTATTTGTATGCTTCTCAATCGGACTGCTGGTCGCCAGGTATATTCAATTATTCATCTAATAATTTAATGGTATCCTCTCTGTTTGCTGAAGTTTTTGCTGCTATTTTAGCCTTGGAATCAGCCAAGGAAAAAGGTCGGATGAATTTATGGCTTGAATGTGATTCAGCTTTGGTCATTCAAGCTTTTCATTCACCTTCTATTGTCCCCTGGTGTCTTAGTAGCAGATGGAAAAACTGTTTATTTTTTTCTGAAGATATAGTTTTGGTTGTTTCTCATGTTTATAGGGAAGGGAATGCTTGTGCAGACAAATTAGCCAATCATGGGGCTTTGTCCATGGTTTTAGTAGGCAAGATTACAAATTATCCCCATTGTTAGTGATGAGTTTCTTAGGAATAGAAATACTCTTCCAATGGGTTTTGGCCTAGTGCCCCCATTTGTTCTTTTGTAGTCTTATTCATCTCAGTTTTTCTTTTTTAATGCATCTCAGGGTGTGATTGTGGAAGGGGTTTTTGGGGGACACCAACCTAGTTGGGGTTCCCTGCCCTCTCACTACTTGCCACCCCAATTCATAAAATAAAGTACTATTTGGAGGAACAGAAATTGTTTTTTGCTCTTACATTTGTAACTGTTTTACAAGACAGTGTCATTTGTATGTTGATCTGCATTAAAAGGCTCAGTAAAAGGTTGTTATAGTTCTTGTTATTGGCTTTCTAAAATGTCTTTTATGTAGGTTACTATGTTATTTCTTTAGAGCAATGTGACTATTATCATCTTTGAAATGAAAGCTCAGCTGTTAATGTTTTTTCCCTCTTTGGGTCTTGGGGAATTATGTTTTATTCTCTCTTGGTCTTAGAGAATTATGGTTGATCTTGTGGTGAGTGGTAGAATTGTTGCTTCTAATAAATGCTTGTTGATGACTAATTTCATAGTGATATTTCTCTTTCACATTTGTCCAAAGTTCTTAGTAACACGATCTCATTATAATGAATGTTTACTTCTTTCTCTCTCTGTCTTGATATCAGTGATATGCTTGATTTGCACCAATTTTGGTGTTTTATATATACCTATCACATTCATACGAAAGAACTATTACAAATCTATGTATTCACAACATTACAGTATATATTTTTGCGGGCAAATGAAATTTGTTCTCTTTGCCTATTTGGTTTGTTGTCAAAGTTAGCTAACATTCTATATTTATAATCTGATTTGAGAGTTTAAAGAATGTGTTTAGCCAATGTTTAATTTTGTGCAACATGTACTCTTTTGTGGGGACCTTGGTCAATGACTTTCTAGCTGTTAAATCTCCTTGTAATCTTGCCTACTAAAACCTCAACATCCCTGCTGCAATTATATGCTTGGCAAGTTGCATATCATAACTTTCCCCAAGTGATTCTTCCTGCCTTTTTAATTGAGAAAATCAATACGTAGTACATAATTCTTAGCTGAATAACATTTTGGCGAGTCGACAATTGTTTTCTAACATAATATTTCCAATATCTTTTGTCTGTAAGTAATGTAACAATTAAACCTACGTAGTCATCTTTCTTGTAAGAGGAGTGCTGACAACACTCCTTCCAATACACTATTATTGGTTAAAATTTATTCAAAAACCACAAAGTCAGGAGAGACTCATTAAATAGTGAGACCCCAAAATTTTGTAATTTCCAATAAATTTCAGCTAATAGGAGAAAGTTTATTTAAAAGAATGTGTTGTTAGCATTTCTCTTATAATTTGACAAGGATTAGTTTTATTATTGAAAAAATGTTGCTGGGTTGTTATTAAGTTCTTCACTTCTTCCATGCCGTATAGAATTGCTAACCATGGCTTCTATTCTATTCGCTATTTTTCACTATTGATGCCATGTTGCCTTGAATAAATAGGTGATTATTGAAATGAAATCATCATTCAGGTGTCAAGTTCTTGATGTGTTCCAGAAGACAAAAAAAATTAGGGAGTTCTGTATAGAGTATAGAGGACTATAGATGCCATTCTTTTCATAACTTGAGGACCTTTTGCTTGATGGTTGACAATAAAGAATTTCCAAAATTATTGGGAGGACATTTAAGTGGGAAATGTTCCATTTAGACTGCAGAGTTTTTTGCCTCACTTTTTTTACTGTAATATCCACTTTTAATTTTTTTCACAATAGTCACTTCTGTTCTATCCAAGATCATTTTTCAATTGTAGAGGTACTGGTGAATTACAATCCTGAGTATTTACTTTAGTATACTTCTGTCAACCAAACCATGCAGTTTGGACCTTGGTTTCTTCTGTTGTCTTTTTCTTGGAAATCTGTATTTCAATTTCTTACCCACTCTAATCTTCAAAGTTTCCTCCTTGACAAACTCATTTGAAATCCTAAGCTCCTTCCAGTATTTTGTTTGGACATTCATACATAACAGGATTGACACAGGTCACTTTCTGCAGATTTATAATCCTTGTTTTATAGTGTTTGGATAACACCAAGAATAAATTCTACTCCTCAAAATCATGGCGGTACCATGAAAAAGTAGAAGCAACTATTTGTTGCTTTGCCTTCATGAAGAAATAATTAATTATTTCTAGCCATGAATCTAATCCAAACACACTATACTCTTTCTCCCGATTTATATGTTATGTGCAAGTCTTGTGTAGACTGTGGACTACTTAATGTAAGGTTTTCTACTTTGCGGCTTGCTTTTTAGGATTCTTTAAGACTACTTAGTGTGTGTATGACTAGATTTTTATTTTTTAAAAATTGTTTTAAATCTAAAGATTTTGTTAAAAACATGGACTATGATTCAATTGAACTCTACAGTTTATGTCATCATGTGGGCTGTGTTGGAGAGGAACACTTGAAGCTTGATGCTGTTACATTTGCTACTAATTTTGATGTGTTTTTGGATTTCTCTGTATTATTCTTCTATTCAATACTTCAAAGTCGTGTTCATATTGGTTGTTGAATTTAGATATTGAATTCCAGTTCATTTATGATATTCAGTAAATAATGTCAATTAGGTAGGTGCATGGTTTGAGAATATGTTAAATTTAGGAACCATGAACCACATCGTTAGTCTCTTGGTTGAAGATTGTGCTGTTAGAACCAGTGTTTATTGGCAGAGTTCAATTTCTGCTTTTGTTAAAAGCATTAGAAAAGTTGAAATTTGAGGTTTCCTTTTAATTAAGATAGACCATGGTGTAGTGTAAAAGTTGAAATTATACACGGATATATAGTTATATACTGATGGATTATTGTGCAAAATGTAGACAAAAAAGATTGTGTCAAACTTCTTCAAGTTATGTCCAGATGCAAAATCTTGTACACAAGTTACAAGTGAGGAAATAGAAAAGACAATAAAGACTTTAGGTTTTCAGCACAAAAGGGCAAAAATGCTACAGCGCCTCTCTGAGGAATACTTGGATGAAAGTTGGACTCATGTAACACAACTGCATGGTGTTGGCAAGTATGTTTTGTTTGCACTCTTTTGTTGATTATTTAGGTAGTGCTATATATCTGTTTTATTCCCTTTAATGATACTCTGATTCTTTCTCAATCAGGTATGCAGCCGATGCATATGCTATATTTGTTACAGGAATGTGGCACAGAGTGACACCTACAGATCACATGCTAAACTATTATTGGGAATTCCTCCATAGTATCAAGCATGAATTGTGAAAGACTTGGGATGCAGGAATGAAACTCGTAAATTATTTTGTATGTCTCCACACTTTGAGGGGAAAATCCACGGCAGTCTTTGCCAAGTTTTTTTGCTTTGCTCTCTATATTTTTTTGGTGTCAGTTAGAAGAGAGATTCGTCCCTTTCTTTTTGGAACCACAAGTCTGAATGTCCAAATTCTAAGGGGTCAAGATGCAATGTTTTGAAGAACAATTTGTCATATTGCTTCATAAACAAGTCTAGCAACATCGTGCAAAGGATTTTTGATTTTACAATTCTTTTTGCACATCACAGTAATTAAATTGATGAAATTCAGTTGTTTTCCATTTTTTGGGATCAAATTGTTTTTCATTTTAAAATGTACAAAGTTCTGTTTCTTCATCCGAGTATATGTGAGATTGGGTGGTGAAAATCTTGTTTTTACAATCTGATTTTGTTTGTCTGGGACTGTGTTGTGTTTGCGTGGCTTTGTCCTCTCATCTTGATTTCTAAATTCATTGGGGAGGCTTCAAATAGAAAGAAGACTTTGTCCAAATTTTATCAAAATTTAAAACCAAGTTTACTGGAACAAGTACTACTGTCTCGATGTTTTCTAAAAATCTAACCGTTGGATTTTTGTGAAATTTGTCTTTAATTAAAGTAGACAAAAAATGCTACAACTTTTGAATCAAAAAACAATGGATCTTTGCCATTTCTCATATTTTCACTCTTTCACTAATCAAGTTTAATCTTTCCTTGATCGGCGATTCATTTTCATGTACATTGAATGGGTTACTCATTTGTGTTCATGTAGTAGGTTTCTACATGGAGGTTTTTAATTCTTCATAGGTTCTCAAGGGTTAACTCCGCTTATGTGTGCTCGCATGCATGGCCTGTCCCAAGCCAGGATAAAGGAGGATGTTTGGTGTCAGGGGTTGCGAACCGTCCGTAAAAAACAATTATTTTTATGAGATGAACTATTATGATATTTTGTTGGGGCATACCTTTCATAGTGACCCATTACATTAGGGCTAGGGTCCTTGCCACAAGGCAAGGCGCTACATCGGTCTTAGGATGCAGTGTTAAGTGAAATAGGGTCCTTGCCTCAAGGAAAGGTGCTAAGTCTTCACCCGAGTTTGGTGACACTTAGGTCAGGGTCCTGACATGCAGATGGGAGAGCATGGCGGGAAAACCCACCCAGGGGTTAAGGATGCAATTAGGAAGCTGAAACATAGGAACCTTAATGGGTAAACTCAAGGAGTTAGCAGATGTTTTTGCCATAAGGAAAATGAATATTGCTTGCTTACAAGAAACTAAGTGGGTTGGAGAAAAGGCCAAGGAAGTGGATGACACCTATTTCAAGTTATGGAATACAGGTATAAACAAGAGTCGAATGGAGTTGGAATTTTGATCGATAGAAGTTTCAGAGATAAAGTCATTGACATCAAAAGGAAAGGCGAATAGATTATGCTGATTAAGCTTTTAGTGGGTGATTTAATTTTAAATATCCTCAGTGTGTATGCACCCCAAGTTGGACTGTAATCAAATGATAAGAATCAATTTTGGGAAGACTTGGAGGAGGTTTTGAGAAGGATACCACGAGAGAAGAAGATTTTCCTAGGATGAGACCTATATGGTCATGTTGGTAAAATTAAACCCACTGTTGCTGTGCAGATTCTTTAGATCCCACGATAAATATTCTATGCATAACACAAATAAATATGGCGAGAGAAGATCGCCTTGACGGAGCCCCCTACGACCTTCAAAGTGCCCATGAATTGTTCCATTAAGGGAAATGCTGTATGAGGTTGTGGAAACACACTCCATAATCCAATGGCAGAATTGGACAGGGAAGCCGAGATTTAACAACATCCAATTCAAGAAGTCCCATGAGACGAAGTCGTAAGCTTTATGTAAATCAACTTTGAGCATGCATCTAGGAGAAACCCTCTTCCTAGCATACTTCCTAAGAAGTTCCTGCACCAAGAATACATTATCAACCATATTCCTGTGCTTCACAAACGCTGTCTGGGAAGCATCGATGATATGTTCCAGAACTGGGACCAAGCAGTTGGCCAGAATCTTAGCTATAATTTTGTAGATGATATTACAGCAAGATATAGGCATATACAAATTAACTCTATTGGCATTCTCACACTTGGGAATCAAAGCAATAAAAGCATGATTGATTTGCTTCAACATTTTGCCCGAAGAGAAGAATTCCGCAACTGCACCAAAGATGTCCTCTCCAATAATCTGCCAAGCTTTCTTAAAAAACAGGGCGTTGTACCCATCCGGCTTGGGAGATTTATTGTCATCCATGCTAGAAACAATGTCCCAGACTTCAGTCCTGGTCACGAGCTTTAACAGATCAGCAGCCCATGCATCAGTAACTAAAGGACCCCTCAGGCACACATCTCTGGAAGGAGGCAGAGTGTTAGGCCGTGAGCCCAACAGAAATTGGAAATGGGACACAAATTCATTTCCTATCTCGGCCATAGAAGAAGTGAGCTGATTCTCCTCATTGTAAATGGCTACAATAAATCTAGAGTTCCTCTTCTTATTAATCAGGGAGTGAAAGAACTTGGAACTTCTATCCGCCTGGAAAAGGTACTTGTGCTTGGAGAGCTGTGCAAGAGATCTTGATTCAGCAATTCTGAGATTACAGGCAACATTCCTCAGCTCTGCCACACTCCTCCTAAGAGAGCTACTATTCGGGTTAAAAGAAAGCTGAAGAAGCTGATCATCGTAGGCTTTTTTAGCCTCTTCCACATGGGCCGAAATAGAGCTGAAGTCCCTTTTAAAGAATCCTTTCAAGTCATGCTTCATCACTTTCTGCTTCTTGCAAACTTGATACATTTTATGGCCTGTCACTTGCTTTGCCCAATGAAATGAGACACAGGCCAAAAAATCTGGATGGTCAGCCAGTGCATTCCTAAATTTAAACGCAGATCTACCATGAGCAAGATGGGGATCAGTATTCACCACCAAAGCTGCATGATCAGAAACAGATTCCATATTCAGCACTAAGGAAAAGGAGTGCTGGAATATGGTCTAGTGACCAAGGATTTGCACCAACCCTACCCCGGTGGCAAAGCCACAAGGAAGCACCTAAGGAGGGAGGGGGTGAAACCCTAGCAGACCTTCTCTCTCTTCTTTCTCTCTCTTAGTTGACTGACAACTGACTGAGAGCTCTTTCTTTTTTTTTTTTTTGGAAAATATGTAAAATAAATATATTAACCAAAAATACCTACAAGATACTCAAGGCATACCCTGGCTAATCACAAAAAGCTGAGACTACACTTGCCAAAAGAAGCAAATGCGAAAATACTGGGAATACAATCCGGCCAACAAAAAGCAACACATTTGCTGATACAAGTGCGTCAAATGAGCAAATCTAAGAATTCTAAACTTAAATCTACCAATTAAATCTATGATTATCAAACAAGATACAATTTCTATAGCTCCACATGCAAAAAACAGTAGTAGCCAGCGCAAGACAGCGGATCTTCCCATGTGTTCCTGATGTTGCCCGACGGTGTCCAAGCTATTAAGTGTGCCATGAAGAGAGATGTTCTTCGTAGGGAACTTAGTCCAATCTTGAACTTCTGCCCACACCCTAAGGATAACCTTGCACTTAAAAAACAGATGATCATTAGTCTTGGCCTCCTGGTGACAAAAACAGCACATGGTCCCCTTGTTGAGAAAGGGGGCCTGGTCCAGAGTGAGAAGCTTGTGGCTGGCTGCCAGCCATAAAGTAAAGGACTCTTTTGGAGGGTTGGAGGGATTCTAAACCACTTTAGTCCAATATTTCCTAGGAGAGGCTTCCCTAAAATAGTTATAGGCACAAACTTCCCTTGCAGCATCCAAGACTCCAGCATGGTACCAGCTTGATCAACATTCCCTTCCTTTAAAACCAAAGCGTCCCTTATGCAGAATATCCTCTTGATTAAAGCTGAATTTGTTTTAGAACAGGTATGCAGCCATGCCGAACTTCCCTTTAAATAAAAATGATGAATCTAGTGCACCCACAAAGTCTCATTTTTAGCTGTGATGTCCCAAAAAACTTTAGACAGCAAGGCACGGTTCCAATCCTTCAACACATGTAGGCCGAGACCACCTTCTTCCTTGGGGGAGCAAACAGTTTTCCAAGCCACAAGAGGCTTCTTCTTGCCAAGCTACCCTTTTCCCCAAAGAAAATTCCTGCAAAACGCATCGATCCTATCAATGACAACCACCGACAGAGGAAACAAGCCCAACCAAAAGTTCACCATGCCACCAATGACACCCCTGATCAACTCCAAACGGCCAGCATACGACAAGGATTTCCTATGCCAATTCTGAATGTGCCCTCCAATCCTGTTGAGAAGCAGAGAGTAGTGGCAGACATTCAGCCTTGAGGCCATAACAGGAATACCCAGGTACCTGACAGGGAAAGTGCTTAGTTGGAAGCCCGTTAGAGTAAACAAGTCGTCCAAAGTTCCATTATCCACTCCAGAAGCGAAGATAGCATATTTTGCATGACTAATGGACAGCCCCGAGACAGTGCAGAAGGAGGTCAACTTGGTGAAGATGGTAGCAACTGAGGAGTAGTCTCCCCTAGAGAAAATGACCAAGTCATCCGCGAAAGCCAAATGGGTGATGTTGAGGGCTGCGCAACTAGGACGAAAATTAAACAACATGTTGTTTTTCAACCCGTTCAAGTCCCTAGATTCCAAACAGATGACAAAGAGATATGGAGATAAAGGATCTCCCTGGAGCAATCCCCTCTTGCCTTTAAAGTGCCCATAAATTCTGCCATTGACGGAAATGCTAAAGGAGGTTGATGAAACACACTCCATAATCCAGCTAGTAAAAGTTGACGGAAAACCCAGCTCATTGAGCATCCACCTTAGGAAGTCCCATGAAATAGAGTCATAAGCCTTATGTAAATCCACATTCAGCATACATCTAGGGGAGTTCCTCTTTCTAGAATACTTTCTAATCAACTCCTAGACCAAGAAGATATTATCTTACATGCCACGAGATTTCACAAAAGCCACCTGTGTTGGATCAATAATAGTCTCAAGGACTGGCGCTAATCTGTTTGTAATCACCTTTGAGATGATTTTATACACTATATTACAACAGGAAATAGGTCTGAATTGCGTGACTCTAGTAGCATTGTTGGTCTTTGGAATCAATGCTATGAAAGCTTGATTGACCTGCCTAAGAAGCCGGCCAGAATGAAAGAACTCTTGGACTGCAGCAATGATATCACCTCCTATAATGAGCCAAGCTTTTTTTGAAGAAAAGGGCATTATAGCCATCTGGACCTGGAGACTTGTTATTGTCCATGTACGATACAATATTCCAGACCTTTTCACTAGAGACTGGCCTAAGAAGCTGGTGGAACTAATCAGGGGACACTTTTGTTCCATTGGAGATAATTTCTTCTGAGGGGAGCTCACAAACAGGCCTCGAGCCTAGAAGGGTAGAAAAGAAATTAACAAATTCTGCCCCTATCTCCTCTTGAGAGTTGGTGCTGCTTCCATTTTCTCTAACAATGGCTGGGATGAATCTGGCATTTCTCTCCTTGTTAACGAGGGAGTAGAAAAACTTGAGGCTTTTGTCAGCAGCCACCAAATACTTGCTCTTAGTCAGCTGAGCCAGCTTGCGAGATTCAGCCAATCGAAGTTCATGGATGCAAGCTCTGGCCAAGGCTACCTTGATCATGAGAGCTTGGTTATGAGGGGAATCCTGGACCAAAAGAAGGTCCTTAAGATAATTAGACTCAGCTTTATCAATACGGCTAGCCACATCTCCAAATTCCTTCTTATAAAGGCTTTTCAAAACGGGTTTGAGTAACTTGAGCTTCTTACAAATCTGGTACATCTTACAACCAGAAACATCTGCTGACCAAACAGCAGCTACAGCAGGAAGGAACTCCTTACTATCCACTGTGGCATTGTTGAATCTAAAGGCTATATTTCCTTTCCTCAGGTTGGGGTCTAGGCAAGCAACCAAAGATGCATGATCTGAAATGGATAGAAAGTCCGATACCTTGACATACGAGTATCTAAAATCAGCCAGCCACATCTGGTTACACAAGGCCCTATCAATTCTGCTCCAGGTCGTGCCATTCGTCCAAGTGAAATCACCTCCCATGGTTCTCAACTGCTGAAGGCCCAAATCTGAACAGCAATTACTAAAGTCAGTCAGCTCATACTCCGTGACATCCGACCTATTCTTCCTATCCTTAGGACAAAGCACACTATTAAAATCACCCATTGTTATCCAAGGCCCATTGACTTGGTCTGCAAACTACTGCATAGAATGCTAAAGCTTCCTTCTCTCTGTGATTGAATGGAGACCATAAACGAAAAAGGCCCACCCCTGGACATTAGATATCCTACAGACAAAATGGCAATGGATAGCTTGGGATTAACCTCCAAGATGTTCAGTTTTACCCTGTCCCCCTTCCAAAGAAGCAGAATTCTTCCTGCTCTATGCTGATCAAAGTTGTGAGCATAGGACCAACCCACAAACTTCTTGTTCATCATAGCTGTCCTAACTGAAACCTCCAACTTAGTCTCCAGTAAAGCTACTACATTCACTTCTGTGGAGCGCAAAAAATGAAGCACTTCCTGGTGCTTCAGGGGCATATTAAAGCCCCTAACATTCCAAGATGAGATAATCATAGCTTTTTCCGGGAAGGATCCTTCCCATCAAAAGTTTGATGTATCTGACTTTTCTCCCCAATGCCAGTCTTCTATGGCTTGTCAAGTGGTTTGTTGAAATCTGGCATCTGTGTCCCTTTCTTTCTGACCTTCATCTTTTTCTTAATAAACCCCATATCATCCTCTAAATGGTCGTGACTAGGGTTCCCCTCATTAGCAGAGCCAATGGCTTTTTGTTTCTTGTTATTTTCCTTTCCCCTCTCAGTTCATCTTTCGTTGCATCAAATGCCATGGCACATGGTTGTTCACAGCCAGCTTCTGTCTCCAGGTTCAGAGTCTTAGTCATTGGTTGAGATTGAGGATCGCTTATCTGACTTGTCTCCCCCTCAACAATATGCTGTTTCTCCTCTTCCTCTGGTTGATCCCTCATGATCTCCTTTCCAGTCTGTAGCTTAGGCTGCTGAACCACAGCTTTGGCTTGCTGGAATGTGCAACTATTGGTAGAATGCCCTATCATATTGCACGCAGTGCAAAATTATGGCATGTTTTCGTACTCAATCCTTTGCTCGAACGGGGTGCCATCTGCAAGGAAAAATTGCACTTTCCTCATAAGCTGTTTTGACACATCCACTTCGACCAAAACCCTTGCATATGCAAAGGATCCAAACTCTTTAGTGATCCTGTCAGTTCTTATAGGAGTTCCTACAGAAGACAGGATTTTACTCAAGGCACTCTGCGCCCAAAGCCTCAATGGTAAATTGTGGAGTTTGACCCAAACCGGGACTTTGCTTATCTTCTCGTTCCCGAAAGCAAAGAATTTCGGCATCTTCTTCAGCAATAAAGGCCTCTGAAAGATGAAATAAGGTCCTCCACACAGCACTTTCTACAGACTTTCTTTAGTTTCAAACTTAAATATCAGCCATCCACTGGGATGGACTGAATACTGGAAGGAGATGCCCCATTTTTTGCAACCCTCCATGAGCGTCTTTCTCCCCGAAAACCGGCCTGCCACATAACCTATGGCACTGAACCCACAAGCTTTCTGCAGGGGGACACAATCTTCTTCATACAACTGGAAATTCTGCTCAGCACACTCCTCCATCTTTGTCAACACTAACCCTGCTGAGGGGTCTCTACTGTTTTCAAACAGACTCGACCATGTAGGCTTGTGATGTGTTGCAAACACATCTTAGTTTTAGGTTAGTTTTAGGTTATATTTCAATTAAATTATTAGGAATTAGATTAGAATAAGCTAGTTTATTGTTTATATTTAATTTAATCTCAATTCATTACCAAGTTATGTTTTCAGGCCAAAAAGAGGAGAATCAAGCAAAACAAAGAAGAAAAGCAAATCTAAGGTCTCGCGCGGATCGCGCCAGAGTCCGCGTGAGTCGCGCCACTTTGGAAAATCCAAGCCTCAACTCGAATCATCCACGCTATCAGCGTGGATGACCACGCCAGTAGCGTCATCAGATCGTGAAGGTGGCGCGATCAGCGCCAATCACCGCGCGATCAGCGCCAGTGACCCCAGTGCCAGCCTTCCAGCTCGTGGACTCCACGCGATCAGCGTGGAAGTCCACGCGATCAGCGCCGTCCATTCGAAGACCCCGCGCTATCAGCGCGGGGAGCAGCGCCATCAGCGCCACAGAGATTTTCTTTCCTTAATTAAATTTATTTGTTTCGAAAATTGCACAGGAAAAAGCTTTTGTTACTTTAATTAAGTCAATCTATAAAAGAAAGGCCTCTGGAACTGATTAGGGGGCTGGATTAGCATATTTTATCATTCAAAACCCTTGGAATTCAAAAATCAAGGCTAGGGTTTCTGCACAACTATGAATTATTCAACAGCTTTGATGTTCTTGAGGCCTATGGCAGGCTAAACCTTGTATTGTGGGAAGGCCATGAACTGATGAGAACTCCTCTATAATTTGACTGGTATTGAAATACATATGTTTTGATTGTTTTATTCTTTTCTGTTCTTCTTTCATATTCTTATTTGGAATTGATCACTTCAATTAAGTACTTAGAGTTAGGATTCGCAATGGGAACGCTGGGGTTCTAATTTCTGACCGGTTAAGAATAACATTTGTTCATCACCTAGGAATAGGGATGCGTAAGTGCAGAATTTTATAATATGATCTTTTAATTGCTTAAACTGATAGATTTCACTAAGGAATTAGGTTTTCGATTCAGGTTAAAGGGTTAATTCACTAAGGGATTAGGGATTAACTAATCTAGGAAAGGCTTATTCTCTGAACAATCATAACAGGA
>PYAF01000007.1:42970-54770 GCA_007407185.1 Glycine tomentella
GGTGGTATATGGTGGGTATGGAGAGTGTAGGAGGAACAATCAGTTTTTTGCAAAATTTCCCGCAGTTTTAGGCATATATATAGACTGCTACAGTAACTGCTACAGTAACCGCCGCCACTACAGTACCGCCGTCACTACAGTACCGCCGCCACTACAGTACCGCCGTCACTACAGTACCGCCGCCACTTCAGTACCGCCGTCACTACAGTACAGCCGCCACTACAGTACCTGCTACAGTACTTACTAATTACACCTAACAATTACTAACCACACCCATTCCTTCAACAAAGACCAAACTGCCCTTTCGTAAATTCGTTTAATTACTCAAATATCACCCAAAATACCTTACGGAAGCTTGGATTATTCACGGAAGCTACAAAATCTAGCACAAAATGCCACTCAACTTATAGATTGAATTTCTAATAATCCTTAAAATATTTCTATTACACAATAAATTGAAATATTGGGGTGTTACACGGATGGCGTGAGAATCCACGCGGATAGCGCCAGAGGTCCTGCTGAGAAAACCCTGTGTCGGGTGTGGCGCGGTTGGCGCCATGGTTGGCGCGGTTAGCGCCAGTCCTGCTGGAACATGGTGCGAGGGGTGCCAATGTGGCACGAGTGGCGCGGGAAGTGGCCTGGAATACCCATTTCCCCTGGTTTTCCACGCGACCAGCGCCAGGGTTGGCGCTGGCTGCGCCAACTGGGTTTGGAGGTTGGCGCGGATGGCGCGGGGTTGGCGCTGATGGCGCCATAGGTTCGGGAAGTTGACGCTGGAGGCGTGGGTTCCACATTGTTGGCGCCACCAGGGCGGTGCAGTTGACGCGGGTAGCGCGGGTTCTGGCGCGGATCGCGCCAGACCTCGTACCGACCCAGTATTAAAAGGCGGTCGCGATTTTGAGAAGAAGAAAACCTTCTTCTTCTTCCTCTGAGCGCCAGCAGCCATGGGAGAGCTTCCCAAGCTCCCATGACCATGCCTTGTGACCCCAAACACTTCCTAGACCATCCAAACCTCCTAGAAACCAAGTATGAGCTAGAATCCTTCCTCCCTATCCCTTGAAATTCAAAAAACCCCTTCTCTGAGAAAGGGTGCAGAGAACTCGAGATTGGGCGAGGATTGGCGGTGTTTCAGCTGCACCAAGGCTAGGAGGTGTAGCCTAGAGGCCTTCCTCGGCAGTTCTGAGGTAAGAAACTCAAGTTTCTCCGGTCGATTTCTATTTTGAGGGTTTTGATGAATAGTGACCCATCTGTGATAGAGCTAGAATTAGCTCTGGGTCCAGTTGTGAGATGTGTTTAGAATGATGAGAGGAGGAAGGATTAGCTTTCGGTTTATGTTTTGGTAACTGTTGATTTTGGGCTCTAGGATATGCATGTGTGACTTGGTCTGAGTCACTTGTTTTGAGACATGCAAGGGCTATGCTGATGGGCTTGTTGTGCCTGAGAGGCCATGAGAACGATGTCTTGTGAGGTAGACCGTCCAAGCCCTGTAGAAATCCCTGAGTAAGTGGATTGTGAGAGCTGTAATGCTCATTGAGAATGGCTTATGTTGAGTCTGGAGTGACTCTGAGACTATAGCTGAGTTGAGACAGACCACTGAGGGTCTATGGAAAGGCTTAGGATGGATAAGCCTGATAAACCTTAAGTTAGATAACTTGGGTTGATGGGAAGGACTGAGGTTCCTTTCCCAAAGACAGTTGAGGATTGCTTGATGAGCTTACATATGTTGATATGTTTGTATGGTCTGTAATATGCTATTGTGTGCCTTGGTAGGGCTTGACACAACGGGTCGCAGTGACGCAGACCATCAGTTGAGTTAGAGCTGTGGAGCACGGCTTGCCAGGTAAGCTCACTGTTCTAGGGTTTTCCCTTATTTTGGTTTGCCACCCAAGTGGGTGTTGAATGATATTCATGATTGTGGTGAGCCTGAGAGGCTTGGCGAACGGTGCTTGGAGTGAAACTCAGGCCGTTCCAGATATTAGAATTATATGAGGAACCCTAGGATAGACACTGAGATAGTGTGAGGGTGATAATGCACCTGAGATTACAGGTGATGGAACCTATAGGATACTGCGATAGTATCGGGCTAGTTGAGGTTCCCTAGCCAGAGGAAGAGTTTGAGGACTCCCTGGAATAGCTGAGATTCCTTGGGAGGTGCCACTGCTCTCCGCCTAAGTCCTAAGGATGGATTGCCCTATATGGAGGTTCCTCCTTAGGCAGAGATGTTGAAAGTTCTGAGCGGTTATCCTCAGGCCAGTGTTTGGAAGTCCTGAGAGATAGAATACCTCCTGTGTGAGTTGATCACTCTCAGGCATTGGATTGGAAAGTCCTGGAATGATTGCCCTGTATGGATGTTCATTCCAGGCCAGTGATGATGAAAGACCTGGAGGTGATTGCCCTATATGGATGTTCTTGCCTAGGCATGTGTTATGAAAGTCCTGGAGAGGCCAGGCAGTAGACAGATATGTTGTATCTCTAAGAGAGGGCTTCTCGAGGGGATGAGAGCCTAAGGCCTCTTAGATGAGCCATATCTAGATTCCAAAAGTCCTGAGTTGAGGGAATCCTCAGGCAATGTGTGTATGTGAGGTCCTGAGTAGATGACTCAGGCAATGCTTGTTCTGTTAGATGAGGCGGTGCCTCTCTGGTATGGAAAGTGTCCAGTGGTAGACACTTATATGATAATACCTCGGTGAGACGGGTCTGCGGTGGCTAGAGAGCCAGTAGGAGGCGGAATACCTCTGATGTTGCTAGCATCCAGTTAGTACCCAGATAGCTGGGGAATGTATGACAGCTAGGACGGTGTCCTAGACTCTATTGTGTTCTGTTTTGTTGTGCTAGGGGTGAATCAGGGTAAGGGAGGATCTCCCAGGACCCTGAGCTTGCTGAGATGTTTATCTCACCCCTGTTGTGGGTTGTGGTTTTCAGGTACTTCTTGAGAAGAGGAGTTACCACAGGGCGGGAGGCTCTAGTTGAGAGTGCTTGAGTGGTCATTGGCTGCAGATGAAGACTAGAAGAGTCTTTTGTATAATCTCTGTCTAGTTCTCTGTATAGGGATATGGTGTGAGTGCACACCAAATGTACTGTACATATGTTGATGTATAACCACTGAGGTGGTAGAACCTATCAGTTGTATGTATATATCTACAGACTTTTATGTATATGATGATGTTTTCCTCCTGATTATCACTGTCTGTTTTGTATGTCTGCCTATGTTGTGTATGTTTTATCTGGATCAGCAGGGACTTGTTTTTTTTGTGTTTTTATATTCTATGCATGATGTATCAAGAAAATCGATTCTATCGCTTCCGTACCACGTTAGTTTAACGCTGATAGCGCGCTTATGATATTGTTAATGATAACACGTCTGGGGTGTTACATTTAATGGTATCAGAGCGATTTCTTGATGGAAGCATTATGCATGGAATGGTGTGGTGCCTGCTACTGTGGGTTGATCTGACATGAACAGTTGCATGTGGGTACATTGGATGTGAGCCTGATCAACTCACTGATTGTGTACATGTGCAATGTTATGTCGAGATCCAGAAACAACAGTAGGGCGATCCATGTCTAGTCTGATCCAGTAGTGGCTGCGGTGGCTGCCATGCAGCAAGAGTTAGCTGCAAGTAGGCAGATTCAGGGGGATGTGCAGCGTGAGATGGCTGTTGACAGAGATAGGTATGAGGCCTTGATGAGGGCTCATCAGGAGTTGTCGGAGGAGGTCAGCGTAAAAAGGAGGGGTGTTAGAGTATCCCCCACACCTCCTGTGTTTGAAGGCGAAGGAAGTCACCATCAGGTAGGCGGGAGTCACCTGAGAGCGGGACTAGAGGTTCCATGTGGAGACAGAGATGGATGTGCAGCCCGTGGGTAGATGCTGATCTTTTTCGTAAGCAAGACCCTCCAGCCTTTTATGGTAGATATGATCCAATTGCCGCAGCAAGTTGGCTGCAGGCTATGCAGAGGATCTTTGAGGTGATGGAGTGTTCAGATCACCAGAGGTTGCTGTATGCGACCTATATGCTGCAGGGCGATGCCCATGGGTGGTAGTTGACCACCGTAGCGTTACTGAGAAGCTAGGGAGAGGTTCTCTCCTAGCAGAGGTTTGAAGCCTGCATCTTGGATGAGTGTTTTCCCAGGAATGCTTGGGAGCAGAAGCAGGCAGAGGTGACAGTCCTGTTCAGGTGGACATGACTGTGGATGAGTATTTGGCTAGGTTCTTGAGCAGGCCAAATATGCTCTTTTAGGAGATCCATGCCTGATGTCCTCGTGGCTAAGTTCTAAGGGGGACTTAGAGAGGATATAGAGGTGCTGGTAACCGGCAATGGATCTTGAGGCGTGGACAACTTGGTGAGACAGTGTCGCCAAGTTGAGATGTGCTCAGAAGGCACCGAGGTAAGCAGCCTACTTACTTGGTGGGGCACAGGGTAGAGAGACCCAGAGATGCTGACCCAGCTGTGTAGAGCTAAGGCAAGGAGCTGAGAGTAGTTTGACTACAGCTCAGAAGCGCCTGAGAGTGTCTGGGCACAGAGGGATGCGGCAGAGGCCAGAGACACTCCAGTGTGATGTTTGTGAAAAGTATCACTGGAATATGTGTCTTACGGGTCAACTGTTATGCTATAGATGTGGCCGAACGGGCCCTATGCGTATGTGTGTCCTGAGGAGGACAAGCAGACAGAGAGAGAGTCTCTAGAGGTACCAGACAAGTTGTCTGAGGTTTTGACCCAAGGCAAGGTATGGTGCTATACCTGATGCGGGTCTTGGTATGTGGATGTGTAGTCTCCATGCATGGGATGGAGAGAATCACACTTCGAGGAAGTGGTAATAGCTTAGATAGTTTGATATGGACCTCCCTAGGAGAGGGGTTTCCTCCTAGTTGGTTTTCTCTGGTTGAGGAGCTCCCAGGGAATTGGTTATTCTTATGGACCAAGAGGATAGAGGTTGAGGAATTCCTTCTATACCTTGGAGGTGCCATAGACGTGCGTCCATGTGTAAGGGATGGGGATAGTTCCCGATGGGACGGCACACCATACTCCTGGGGAGTGATGGTTATATTCATCAGGTATGCATGGGTTGTTGCATACTGATATGACTCTGTATTATTTGTAATTGGATGTGATATGATCTGTAAATGACATTGAGTGGAACTCTGCCATATATGCTCTGTGACTGACATTGAGTGCAACTCTGTCAGATTTGCGGGCATTGAGTGAATCTCTGCCCATGGCATTGAGTGTAACTCTGCCATATTTTGAGGGCATTGAGTGTAACTCTGCCAGATTTGAGAGCATTGAGTGAACCTCTGCTCTATGTTGATAGCATCGAGTGGAACTCTGCTATAGGTTGAGGGCATCGAGTGAATCTCTGCCCAAGGCATCGAGTGGATCTCTGCCATATGTTGTTTAGCGTTGAGGTAGCTCTGCTAGGCGTTGAGGCAGCTCCGCCATATGTTGTTTAGCGTTGAGGTAGCTCTGCTAGGCGTTGAGGCAGCTCCACCATATGTTGTTTAGCGTTGAGGTAGCTCCGCTAGGCGTTGAGGTAGCTCCGCCAGATGTATGGAGCTAGATGCTCGCTCAAGTGAGTTATGGGGCCGAGAGATCCAGGCCAGATAGCCAAGATGCTGTGAGAGGTGCTCCAGCAGTGGCTTGGTCATGTGTTGAGATCTCGAGCGGGATAACATGGGAGTGATCCATGTTTAAAATCAATTTTTACTGAGAGCTGAGAGAGCAGCTCAGAGATGTGCGCCTGTCGATGACAGGGGATCATCTGGTCTCTGGCTGAGAGGGACCAAGTTGATGATGGTCAGAGTAGCGCAGCGGAAGTCTGCGAAGCCCAGCCGTAGGATGTGGCTGTGAGGGCTATGTTAGACCAGCAGGACAACTCTTAGTAGGCACGTGGCTGAGGATGAGCTAAGCCTTGTTATGGTGCCTAAGAGCGAGCTGGTGGACCGTCCTTGTTGAGATTCATAAGGACTGGTGATAGTCATCCAAGGGCCACGATGATGTATCCATATCCTGAGAGGATTTTGGTGGCCAGGGATGAGGAGAGACATAGCTGCAGATACGGCTAATGTCTGGTATGTCACACGGTTAGTGACATTGATCAGAAGTTACCTCGAGGAGTGAGGTGTTCTTCAGAAGGTTTTAGAACCCAACTGAGAGTGAGTGTACCTTGAGGCAGGGTACAGGCTGGGTTAGAGGTCTGCCTATGATGGAGTTCCTTGATAGTGAGAGTTCACATGTTAGAGGAACATGGCACTTGATAAGGCTCTGTGGAGGCCGACGGTGTAGAACTCCAGTAGAATGGGCAGAGGAAAGAGAAGAACAACTTCTTGAACCTGAGATGGTTCGAAAGACTCTTGAGCCGATCCAGAGGATCAGAGTTTTGTTTGCGAGCTCAGAGTCGATAGAGAGGATATGTATGATCCTAGACACAGAACTCTTATAGTGGATAAGAGTGATCGTGTGTCTGAGGCTGTTTCCTATCACAGGTGTAGGACGAGCATCGATATGGGGAGGTCGTCTCCCGGTCATCAGGACTACATGAGGGTTTGCCATGTGTCCTGATTGAGTGAATGTGACAGAGTATCACATATGGAAAAGCCGATGTTGTTCAGATTAGAGAGAATCTGATAAGTCCTACGCGACCTGTGAGTGTGGTGGATGTTGTATAGAGCAGGACTAGTCCATACTGGTGATATGGATATGGAATTTTGTGGACAAAATTCCTAAAAAGGAGGGGTGAATATAATAACCCTGAGTCCTGGCGAGAATGGCGTGAGAATCCACGCGGACAGCGCCAGAGGTCCTGCTGAAAAAACCCTGTGTGGGGTGTGGCGCGGTTGGCGCCATGGTTGGCGCGGTTAGCGCCAGTCTTGCTGGAATATGGCGCGAGTGGTGCGGGAAGTGGCCTGGAATACCCATTTCCCCTGGTTTTCCACGCGACCAGTGCCAGGTTTGACGCTGGCGGCGCCAGCTGGGTTTGGAGGTTGGCGCGGATGGCCCGGGGTTGGCGCTGATTGCACCATAGGTTCGGGAAGTTGACGCTGGAGGCGTGGGTTCCACGCTGTTGGTGCCACCAGGGCGGTGCAGTTGATGCGGGTAGCGCGGGATCTGGCGCGGATCACGCCAGACCTCGTACACTTATGTGATAATACCTCGGTGAGACGAGTCTGCGGTGGCTAGAGAGCCAGTAGGAGGCGGAATACCTCTGATGCTGCTAGCATCCAGTTAGTACCTAGATAGCTGGGGAATGTATAACAGCTAGGACGGTGTCCTAGACTTTATTGTGTTTTGTTTTGTTGTGCTAGAGGTGAATCAGGGTAAGGGAGGATCTCCCAGGACCCTGAGCTTGCTGAGATGTTTATCTCACCCCTGTTGTGGGTTGTGGTTTTCAGGTACTTCTTGAGAAGAGGAGTTACCACAGGGCAGGAGGCTCTAGTTGAGAGTGCTGGAGTGGTCATTAGCTGCAGATGAAGACTAGAAGAGTCTTTTGTATAATCTCTGTCTAGTTCTCTGTATAGGGATATGGTGTGAGTGCACACCAAATGTATTGTACATGTGTTGATGTATAACCACTGAGGTGGTAGAACCTATCAGTTGTATGTATATATGTACAGACTTTTATGTATATGATGATGTTTTCCTCCTGATTATCACTGTCTGTTTTGTATGTCTGCCTATGTTGTGTATGTTTTATCTGGATCAGCAGGGACTTGTTTTTTTGTGTGTTTTTATATGCTATGCATGATGTATCAAGAAAATCGATTCTATCGCTTCCGTACCGCGTTAGTTTAACGCTGATAGCACGCCTATGATATTGTTAATGATAACACGTCCGGGGTGTTACAGCCAAAGTGCTTAAAAGATGTCAAGAGACTAATTTGGTTTTAAACTGGGAAAAATGTCATTTCATAGTAAGGGAAGGTATAGTGCTAGGCCATAAAATATCTGAAATAGGAATAGAGGTAGATAGAGCTAAATTGTTATTGATTGAAAAGTTACCTCCTCCTATTAATGTGAGTGGTGTTCGCAGTTTCTTAGGCCATGCAGGTTTTTACCGAAGATTCATCAAAGATTTCTCCAAGATCGCAAAGCCATTAAGCCAACTGTTGGAGAATGACATTGAGTTCATGTTTAATGATGCTTGTCTTGAAGCATTTAACATTTTAAAGCACAAACTCACCACTACACCTGTTTTAATTGCTCCGGATTGGAGTTTGCCTTTTGAATTAATGTGTGATGCTAGTGATTATGCAGTAGGTGCAGTTTTAGGACAACGGAAAGAGAAAAGATTGCATGTTATATATTATGCTAGTAAGATCTTAAATGAGGCACAAGTAAATTATGCCACAACTGAAAAAGAGATGCTAGCTATTGTTTATGCCCTTGATAAGTTTAGATCATACATAGTAGGGTCAAAAGTAATTGTTTATACTGACCATGCAGCCCTAAAATTTCTACTGCATAAGCAAGATGCAAAACCTCGCTTGCTGCGTTGGATGTTATTGTCGCAGGAATTTGATTTAGAGATAAGAGACAAAGCTGGAGTAGAGAACAAAGTTGCAGACCACTTGTCTAGGATTCAGCATAAGGACTTGCAAGATGGACCACAGATTGAAATCAATGACTCTTTCCCTGATGAGCAAGTGCTTGCTGTACACACCAGCCCATGGTTTGCTAACATGGCCAATTTTAAAGCTGCTAGAATTATGCCTGAAAACTTCAATTGGCAGCAGAGAAAGAAATTTCTGCATGATGCAAGAAGGTATTTCTGGGATAACCCTTACTTATATTTTCAATGCACTGACAATGTTATCCGCAGATGTGTAGCTGAAAGTGACGTGCCAGATATTCTGTGGCACTGTCATTCCTCCAACTACGGAGGGCATTTTGGAGCAAACAAAACTGCACACAAAGTTCTGCAATGTGGCTATTATTGGCCAACATTCTTTAAAGATTCTAAAGACTTTGTTGTGCAGTGTGATAATTGTCAAAGGACAGGTAATGTTTCTCGCAGAGATGAGATGCCATTAAACAACATCCAGGAAGTGGAGCTTTTTGATGTGTGGGGCATTGACTTCATGGGACCCTTCCCTAAGTCATTATCCAACCAATACATCTTGGTTGCTGTGGACTACGTTTCTAAGTGGGTTGAGGCAGCTGCTTTACCCACCAATGATGCCAAGGTGGTGGTCTCATTCCTAAGAAAAAACATTTTCACAAGATTTGGGGTGCCAAGAGCCATCATAAGTGATGGAGGAACTCATTTCTGCAACAAGCAGTTTGACAGCTTGTTGGCTAAGTATGGAGTCAAGCATAAAGTGGCCACCCCATACCACCCTCAAACAAGTGGCCAGGTAGAGATTTCCAACCATGAATTGAAGCGAATACTTGAGAAAACTGTTGGAACATCAAGAAAAGACTGGTCCAAAAAGTTAGATGATGCTTTGTGGGCATACCGGACTGCATTTAAGGCTCCAATAGGTATGTCTCCTTTTCAGCTTGTTTATGGTAAGGCTTGCCATCTCCCTATTGAACTTGAACATAAAGCCATCTGGGCAACTAAGTTTTTAAATTTTGAACTAACAAAAGCTAATGAAAAGAGGTTGCTTCAGTTGAATGAATTAGATGAGTTCAGGTTAGCTGCATATGAGAATGCCCGAATCTACAAAGAAAAGACAAAGAAGTGGCATGACAACCAAATCCGCCCCAAGGAGTTTGTTCCTGGCCAACAAGTGCTGCTCTATAATTCCCGCCTGCGACTTTTTCCAGGTAAATTGAAGTCCCGTTGGTCTGGACCGTTCCTTGTACGAGAAGTATATCCTTATGGCACAGTAGCAATTTCACCTCTGGATAATGACCGAGCTTTCAAGGTAAATGGTTACCATTTGAAGCATTATTTTGGAGGAGAGGTGGACAAAACTTCAGCTTCTGTTCCACTCAAAACCATTGAGGTTTGAACTGAAGTAAGCGTCTAGCTTAAGACGTTAAACGAGCAAACTTTAATGTACATACCTGATACTTTGAGTTCTGGTTTGAGTTGATAGCAATAAGTTTATTTTTCTGCATATTCTATGATAGTGAATTTTGATTCATGCATTATTAGATAGGGTTGAATTCTTTATGATTTTGATAGCTTTAGAATTAGGTTCAAACACTTTTATTTAGAATCATTTAGGTAGTATTTTAATTTTAATTAATGATTAAAGTAAAAAGAAAACTGAAAGAGAAGAAAAAGCTGTCATAAGAGTCTGGCGCGACCCGCGCCACATCTCGGCCAACTCACGCTATTAGCGTGAACTCTCGCACTAATCGCGTGAGATGTTCGACCTTAGGCCTTGTCTATACATGAGTCCACGCGACCCGCGTGGGTTGTGGTGCCATCCGCGCCAAGTTTTCGAATGGTCCACGCGATCCGCGTGAAGTCCCATGCTGACCGCGTGAACTTGACGCCAGGCAGCACTTCCAGTGATTTTTGGCGCGATCAGCGCCAGATTCCGCGTGGATCGTGCGGGGCGTTGAAATTGCTTTTAAAATTTGAATTTCCTCATTAAGCGCCTCAATTTCTTTTCTTTCCCAAAATTTCTCCACACCTTCCGCCCAAACTCCAGCACCACCATCAACCTTCATTCACCACTACCACCATTAACCTTCATAATCTTGTTCTCTATCTCTCCCTGTGTACTCTCTCCTATTTTCAGTTTCTCCTGTTCTCAGTTTTACTTAAACCCAGGGAATCAATTGCATTTGCTACCATGGCTGGGGACAAGGTAATATTCTGCACTAATTTGCTTTATAATGTATAATGGTATGGTGCACAAGCATTAGAAACCCAAGTCTCACTAACCTAGGTTATTCACATTGTCTTTTGATGAACTTCATCCTAAAACCTTAGGGTAGAAACCTAATTGCTGTTGTCTATTGAGTGTTCTCTGATTGATTTTGAATTTTGATGTTGATGGACAATGAACATGTAGTGTTTTTAGTGAGTATTGATGATGCCCATAACCTGTTTGATAAATTGCCTGTGTGGGAATTCATTCAATTTTCTTAGTTTGGTTCCAAGAAACTCTACCTTAGCATGGGGTTGCACTTAATATTATTTGACTGAACTGAACCCCACTAATTTAAATTGCCATTTTGAATGCTGAGTGGGTAAAGCACTTGGATTAATAGTGGTCAGTTGTTGTGCATGGAATGTGTCCTAAATGCTTGAAAAATGCATCACTTGAATTTCTGTTTATGTGGTGATTACACGCAATCTTTGACTTCTGAATTGATTGGTCCACCAAGAAATGACACAAGCTTTAAAGTTTAATGCACATACCTGTTTTGATATTGACCTGGAATTGTTTGAATTGTGTCATGATAGCTTTGGATTAAATAACTTATAGACATTCATTGGGCTAAATCTGGGAATCCAGATGATTCTAATTATTTTTATGTTATTATCTCCTAGTCAAGCTAGTGAATGGAAGAAACTAAATCTGGGAATCCTAGGCACTGCGAAATTCTGAGCAGATTGCTTTCCAGACAAATTATACATATGCTTGTTTTGTGATGAAACTGAACTGTGCTATTCATTTCTTGATAACTATTTCTTGATGCATGTTGTGCGATTTATGCGAATGAATACGGCAAGTGCACCGATCGTTAACAAGTAATAAAAGTAGGTAAGTAGAGTTATCGTCTCCACAGGGATTGGGGTAATTTTCACAATAATATTAATTCTAAATGATTGGAATTAATAACAGAAAAATAAAGAACAAAGAAGTAATTGTTGAGTTGTGGTTGGTGTTTGAATAAAA
>PYAF01000008.1:10743-26392 GCA_007407185.1 Glycine tomentella
CAAATCATGATAAATAGATTTTATTTTAACTTTTATAAATATTTTTAAAAAATTATGTTTTATCTAATAATTTGACATGTTTATAAATTATAAATACTTTTTTATATAACTATAATTCATACTAAATAAATATTTTTAAATGTGCAAAATATATTTTAAATTTATAATAAATTTAACTATAAAAGTTTTACTTACGCAAAATATTTGTAGGTAGAAATATTTATGAGTTTTATTTACATCATACAATTGTAGGTATAAGTTGTTTAAAATTTCACTTAAACTAAGTGTTCGTAGGTAAAACCTTTTAGAATTTTACCTACACCGAACAATTGTAGGCATAGAGTTTTTAAAGTTTTACCTATACTAAGTATTTGTAAGTAAAAGTATTTTTTTAATTTTATATATTTATTATATTAACACAAGATTTTACTTACACTAAATATTTGTAGGTAAAAGTATTTTTTAGTTTTAACTACTATAAAATATATCCGTAGGCAAAAGTGTTTGTAGGTATAAGTATTTTTTGACTTTTACCTACAATTATTTATGTTTATAGGTAAAAGTGTCTGTAGGCATACATCATTTTTCTTGTAGTATTTTTACTAAATTATAAATATTGTAATATAAAAAACCTCATATACAACTAATTTGCTTTACAATATCATCCATAATATAAATATAGGATTCCATGAAATGGATGCCATGAAAATGATGACAACACGTTTTCCGACAACATGACTCATAACAGGTTAGACAGGTGTGAACAAAAAAGTAGAATATGTTTATCAAATTTCATAGTTTTAGTAAATACTCCCACAATCATTAGACAACAAGCATCCCATCCATTCATTTTTTCATTTAGTAAATCTGACGGTCCATGAATCATATCCAAAAGCTTTCGCACGATGCGATAAAAGTTTAGTTTCGCACCATAGAATCCATCTTAGAACCTATGTTGGTGATATGCCAAATAGATGTGTAGAGTTCCAAACCCCTATCATAAATAGTACAACAAATTCTGGGTTCAATGATTTAGGATTTCTCTTTTTCTTTTTGTAAAATCAACACTTAACACAACAAGTTCTAATTGGATTACAATAATATAATTATAGTATTTTTTTTAATCACATGGTCTATTTTAATACAATTAAATCAACAATATGTGCTCTGTTATCATTTGCATTAATGATGGAATTACTACTATGTTGTTAGGAACTATACTACAATACTCACATTTTAAAAAATGGACACCATCAATCCATTCTGTTTTTGTAACTCCTCAATTAATTCCCGCCGATATATGCTTCGTATTTGTAAACTTGGCAATTTTATGCTATCACTCTTCCATCTTTTTTTCTTCTTTTATCCATCTTCTCTTTTGAAACAATAATTCCACAATGTTAATTTACATTATATTATTTATTTTATTAACAATTTAACAACATTTCAAATAATTGGTATTCAATCCTATTCGATTTTGTAAAAATTTTATTGCATGACGAATTGGGATTTTCATATTATTTTTCTTCTAGTC
Organism: Glycine tomentella; assembly: GCA_007407185.1. Lineage (NCBI taxonomy): Eukaryota > Viridiplantae > Streptophyta > Magnoliopsida > Fabales > Fabaceae > Glycine > Glycine tomentella. The sequence goes on from PYAF01000008.1 coordinate 12,278, forward strand.
AAAGTGAAAGTTACAGGAAAAAATCCATTTATATGCAATTACGTTTTCAGTTGTTATCATTTGCATTACTATTAGCCCCAATGAAAAAATAAATTTCTATCATCTCAACCTTAAAAAAATAAAAATAACAGTATTGTTATAATTTCTTAACTTTAATATATTTTGTGTTTTACAAATATGCTTTTATGTTATCTTATTTTTTAAAATTATAATTTTTTTTGGTATTCAACTTTTTTAAAATTATGATACATTTTTTAAAAATAAAATAATTTTGTTTTATTTTTTTCAAAAATATTTCATACGTTTTACAAAACTAAAAGCTTAAAAATAAACTCTTCAAAGCCCACATTATTATAAACCGTTTTAAAAAAAACTATTGTTTATAAATTTAAAATCAACAATAAATAACAATTTTAGTATCATATATTTTTTAAAAGTAATAGTTATGATTCCAAAAAATATGGTATTTCAACAAATGGAAAGATTTGGCGTGTTAATGTAACGTCCTAATATATTTCTAGAAAAATTTTATTATTGTTTATTTTTAAGGAATGTATATTAGTAAAAACTAATTTGAATACGTATAAGTTTTGTAAGTGGAAACCTTCTTCATAGAATTAATTTAAAACAGTTCCAACATAAAACATATAAGCAAACAATGCAAAATTCCATCAAAATCAAGTCTAAAGGTCATCAAAAATCAAGTCCAATCTTTACTAAAATTTCAACATTTAAATCATCAATCTATCCTATTGTTAAATCAATATAATCACATCAAGTGACTCAAAGTTTGTAGTGTGCAAACTAAAGAAATCCATCTATGGTCTCAAATAGGCTTCCCCTCAATTTTATTACAAGTCCCATCAAGTTATTACCTCATACGAGGCAAATGCAATTGATGATTGTTTATATCATAAGTTCGGTGGGAGTAAATACATATTATTGGTATTATATGTCGATGATACTGCTTGCTAGTAGCAATATAGGCTTCTTGCGTGAGACCAAAAGATTTCTAATGAAAAATTTCAAAATGAAAGATCTTAGGGAAGCCTCTTTTGGGTTAGGTATCAAGATACTAAGATTTCTCTCAAGGTATCCAAAGGTTGTCACAAGAGAGCTATATCAATAAGGTCCTAGATAGCTTTGGCATGAAAGATAGTAAACCAAGACATACCACAATAGCTAAAGGAGACAAATTTAGTCTCAAGCAATGGCTGAATAATTAAATTGAAAGAACTAAGATGCAAAATATTCCCTATTCGTTAGCAATGGGAAGTCTGATGTACGCTCAAGTTTGTACTTGTCCCGACATAGCATTTGTCATAGGAGTTAATTGGGCAGATACATGAGTGATTCTGGAATGCAACACTGGAAGGCAACAAAATGTGTTATATGTTACTTAAAGAGAACAAAAGGGTACATGCTTTGTTATCAAAAGTATGGTAAGTTAGATATCATCAAGTACTCAAACATTGATTTTGTTGGATGCCAAGACATTCAACGCTCCATATCTGTATACATATATATGTTGGCTGGAGGAGTTGTCTCTTGAAAGTCTACTAAATAGACTCTCATAACTTCTTCAACCATGGTTGTGGAGTTTGTTGCTTGTTTTGAGGCATCCAATCATGGGATATAGCTGCAAAACTTTGTCACTAGGTCAATGGCATTGAAAGACCATTGAGTATTTATTGTGATAATAACTTAACAGTTTAATGCTCCAACAATAATAATAGTACAACCAAGTCCAAATTCATTGATATCAAGTTTCTGGTTGATAAGGAAATATTTCAGAATGTGCAAATTTCCATAGGGTATATAGGGATTTTTTTCTATGCTAGCTGACCCACGTACTAAAGGTTTGGTTCCTAAGTTTTTCATGAGCACATTGCTCATATGGGTGTGACTCCTTATAGTACCTTAGTTCAGTGGGACTCCCATTTATGTTCTATATCCTATTTTTTCCAAATATTTGTATTGTTTGGATTTTCTACAAAAATAAAGTTGATGTTTATCATTATATTGTGAGCTTGTTTTGTGTGCAATATTTATGTTGCATTAGGATTAATCTCTATAAATAATAAAGTTTGGACTAGTTGGAAATAAACATGATTAAGATCACATTACATATAATTTTTGTGCTGCTTATCCATATTTGATCTGTCATCAAGTATGAGTGACAGTGGTGATCATTGTGGCTTAGTCATGTTAGGTTGTGATGAAAACCACAATGGTTCCTTGTTGCTATATGAGATGGTCCAAATTGTTTAAAGATGATTCTAAAAGTAAATAACATATGGTTGTGCACCTAAAGAATTTCTGGTATAAATGTCTAAGGTTAGTATGAAGTCCAAGAGGGAGATTGTTAGGAATTTTATAATTCCTAATTAACTAATATGTGATGCATATTATATTTGTTATTTACATTTAGTGGCTCAATATATGTGATCTAATTTAGTAAGCCCATTAGACCGCCAACAGAAAATAGACATGGGCTTAATAAGCAAAAACCCGTTTGGCCCATTAGGGGATAATGAAAATTGATTGAGCGTTTTTAGTATAGTATTTTTATGTTCTTCTTAGCTTATTTGACTTCTTTCGGACTCTTATTTTCTCACTTTAACTTAGTTTTGGTCTTAGGAAAATAATTGGGCTTAAATGATAATTGTTGCTTTTTTTAGAGGTGCTTACTTGACCTACCTTCCTTTTGCAAGACTTAGAGGATTTCACAGAAATCCAAATGAATCATATGATATGCCCCTGGAAAGCTAAGGAAAAGAGCTACAATTTTTTCAGAGATAAGCTTGGGCCAGTTCTGCCGATTTAAGGGTCATTTTAGGCTTGGAAGTCAAAACCTCTGCACTTGAGCTTTCAGCTACGAGTTTGGGCTATGATTTGTGTATTAGCTTAATTAGTTAGATTAGATGGGCCTAATCAAGGTCCATCCCTTCCTTCTATTCAGTCACTATATATTAGTGTAGTTAGTTAGTTATATTTAGTTAATTCATTTTGTACAAACAAAATTTAGTAGTGGTGGAGAGGAGTAGTGTAGTGTAATTATGTTTTGTGTGTCACATAAGTAACTTGTCTTGTGGAGTTTGACTGCGCAACTTGGTGTCCAAAGTTTATCCAACTTTCTGAGGAAAAATAATCCCCTTTGGGGTTTGGCTTAGGTCAAAATTTGCAAATTCAAGCTTTAACTAGGAGTTTTAGCGATAGGGGCATTTTGGTCATTTCACATGCGACTAGTGATAAGTGCCCTATTTTATTAAAATTAGGGTTACAATGCTGGCACTTATCTTTTGATTTCAGTAAATTTATTTATAAACTTGCCCTAAACCTAGTTGAATTATATTTATTACTTATATAAATGTTGTTTTTCTATTAAAAAAAATCGAATTTCACATCCTTGGAACGAATTTGAGAGCCTTAGATAGTGAGATTTGTTTAGTTTTAGCCTAGGAGGAGTGAGATAAGTGAGGATTATTGTGGAGACTCTGCCGGAAAGAAGTGGTGATGGTTCCCTTCATCAATTCTTCCCTTGAGGAGATGCTCTCCACAATGATTGGCTAACTTCTCTTAAGGATTGGATGTAATTTTCTTACCCATATGTATCTCTTTTAATATTTATTTATGCATGAATCTTTTCTATTCCTTATTGGTAATTTCATTCTATTATTAATGCTTGATTCTACTTGATCACTAGTTTCATGAAATTAGATTTTAAGCTTGGCTGGAAGGTGCCCTTAGAATTTGAACTGAATGATTTTACTCATTATGTTACGTTGCTAGGAATAGAGCATAATGTTTTGATTGCAAATAGCACACGATTATGATTATAATGTTGCGGTATTTACTTCATATGCGAAGGATCGATATTCGGTAGATATCCTTAGGATTCTCGAATGCGAGGAATCGATTCGGGGTGAAATAATGTGTGCATCAATAAGGATAGAAAATGATTTATGCATGGTAAAAGTTAAATGAATACTAAGGGTATGAATGATGAAACCCAATCCCACTTTCTCATAAATATATTTCATTTTACTAGTTTCGTAATTTTCCGTTACTTTCGTAAATCACATGAAATTCCGCTAATCCTTATTGTATATAACTATTAAACTGTTAAGTTTTATTTGGATTAACTGGGTAGCTCAAGTCCCTAAGGAGACGGTCTTTTATAAATTTTGTAACTTACAACGATAAATTGGTACGCTTGCCAAGAGTCTAACAACTAGCTCAGAATAGGCTGAAAATTTGCCATAATTTAGAAATAATTCATACATCATGGTGCCCTTGTGACGGACAAACACATGCATTGGGGGTCTTTTTTGCCAAATTCGATAATCTAGACCACTTTTGGAATTTTTTTTCTATTTTCATGATTTTTAAAAATCACCAAAAATTACCAAAAATGAAGAATGATTTTTAGACATTTAGTGTAGTTTTTATTTAATTTTTAAAAAAATTGAGGTAGTTTTTCATTTTCTATATCATTTCAGCAAATATTATGGACAGTTCTAGTAGAGTAGTTGTCTATTATTTTTGTGATTTCTGTCACTGATGAGTTGAACTGTGCATGACTAGGTCCAAACCAAGTGACTTGCATTCATATGGTCCGGATATAGAGAGTACATTTCACAGGTTGAGCAGAGATAATAGAAGTGTAGTTGTGCATGATAGTGTAGTTCTAGATAGTAGTATAGTGTATTTTGAGCATTCTGTTTCTGAGTTTTCTATTTTTGAACCTTCTGCTTTTGTTTCTGAACATTCTGAGTATGAAATTGTTGTTGATACAATGGTTGATAACAATTGAACACTTAAGGATTTGGCTACACCTGATGTTGTTTATCAACCTTGGTGTATTCAATATCCTAAGACAGAGGTTAGTTATGAGCTAAAGTCTGGACTAATCCATTTGCTTCCAAAGTTTCATGGTTTGGTAGGTGAAGATCCACACAAACATCTTAAGGAGTTTCATGTAGTGTGTTTCACCATGCGATTACATAACATTCATGAGGACTATGTGAAGATGAAGGAATTTCCATTATCTCTTGATGGTATGACTAAGAACTGGTTGTACCTTCAACCAAATCAACAGTTGGACAGATATAAAGAGAAGATTTTTAGAGAAATTATTTCCTACATTCAGAACAACATCCATCCAAAAAGAAATCTGTGGTATAAGGCAACTACCTGGAGAACATTATATGAGTACTGGGAGAGATTCAACAAGTTGTGTACTACCTATCCTCACCATCAAATTAGTGAGCAATTATTGATCAAGTATTTTTATGAAGGATTGATGTTAGTGCCAAAACAAATTCTACACCAAAACAAATTACTTTATCTTTTCCTTCTAGATCCATTCCTGCAAAGAAAGTGAAGCTTGATTATGATCTTCTTAAGACTTTCAGAAGGGTGGAAGTTAACATTCCCCTCTTGGATGCCATCAAACAAATTAAAAAATATGCAAATTTCTTGAAGGATTTGTTAGAGTCAGGGGGAGCTCAAGAGGATCAAAAAGCTAAGTCTCTTAGGCAACTAAGTATTTAGGCTTTTTTACATGTCAAATCAATTGATTGGTAGTTGTAATTAGTTTATGTCTAAGGGAAACTATCTATGATCCATTGCATAAAGCTCATACATGTTTTTGCATCCATGTTTTCATAAAAGCATAAGTTTTGTGAAAAATCTTTTCTGAAACATAAATTTTTCATGGTTGCATAAAAAGCCAAAGTGTTCAATGTTTAAGTTTTTGGAAAAACATTTTTTCTCTGCTTTAATCGATTACCAACAAATGGTAATCTATTACTTAAGTTTTCAAGAACACTTTAATCGGTTACAAGAATATGGTAATCGATTACACTACACAAAATCACAAAAAAGTCTTTCTGTGATAATCAATTACGATAAAGACTTCCTGTAATAATCGATTACATTGCGAATTAATCGATTACATTGCTCATGAATCTTTTCCAGAAATTTCAAGAACAGTTTAATCGATTAAAAGAGTTATTAATCGATTACATAAGTGAATTTAATCGATTACATTAGTGAATTAATCGCTTACTAACAGTTACAAACTGATTTCTATAAATAGTTGTTGTCTGTTTTGAAAAGTAACAACGAAACATCAAAGTATTTTCATAAGCTTTCTGAAGTAAGAAAATATTCCAAGTGTTAAACACTGTTAGACCCACAAATCCTCAAGCTTCAAGATTTCTAAAAGAGGATTTCTTTTTGGGCAAAGTTTCAAAAGAAGTTTTGGAAGGAAAGTTTTGAAGTTGTTTCTTTGACCATTGATTCAAGTCTGGAAATCTTTTGCATACATCATTACTGGATCATCAGGTGATTTCCTTTCGTACAACTTGTTTGTAAGATCTTTTGTATTCCATTTTTTGTGTAGCTATAACAATAGTTTTTCTTAAGGCTTTTCTAGGATAAGTGTTTCTAGAGGTAAGAGTAGAAATAAGTTTTCTCTATGCCTTGATCAGAGAGATTCTAAGTGTGTTAAAGATCTCATTCTTGATCTAGGTGAGATTGAGAGTGGTTGTAAAAAACTTGTGTCATACCCTAATTCTGTCCAGGTAAAATAGTAAAAAAATAGTAAAAAAAAAAGAGAAAAAAATAAAATTGTAAAAAAAAAGAGAGAAAAGAAAAAAAGAGAGTAGAAAAAAAAAAGAAAAGAAAAAGTCCTTTAGGTAAAAAGAAAGCTTATAAGGAAGGAGCTAGGACATTAATTGCAGGGAGAGACAAGGTGCGGATCTCAGAGAAGGAAAACGGACCAATTAGAGAGCACAATTTGGTAGAGGGGCCAGAAGAGGAGGAGGGGTCTCAAGTAACCTCCATTCTTGTCATTTTCTCTCTTCCTTTTTTCTTCGCCTTCTCTCTCTTCTCCTCTTTTTTCCATTTTGCCACCATCGTGCACCACCGCCTCTGCACCGCCACCGCGGCGGCCTCGCGCGACAGGCCCCTTTGCCGGTGGTGGCAGGGGGCCATGCCCCTTCCGCGTAGGCCTGTCACCTTCCTCATGGAGTTTTCATTTTTTCAGCTTTGTTTTTGCTTAACCACTGCACCACCACCATGTCGCCACTGTGTCGGCACTAAGCCGCCAGGCCCTATACTAGTGGTGTTCGAAGGCCCATGCCATGCCACCTCCATGGAAGCTCCTTGGCATCTCCTTCACGCTGCTAGCTACATAGTGCGAGTTGGGTCGGGTCGCCCTGACTCGGTTCCAACCCTAGCAAAAAATATAACTTACTTTTACCATTTGCATCTACAAGTTAATAAGTACACCCCTTTACCAGTTGGGCCTGGCCACTCTGAAACCAAATGCCTAATGCTATTTACACCTACGTGTTCATAACTGCACCCTTTATTTGTTGGGCTTGGCCCATTTTTAAAACAAAATATATTTACTATTTACACCACTTTGTTCATAACAGGACCCCATTTTCTTATTGGGCCTGGGCCATCTGAAACAACAATGCTATTTACAGTCCATATTTTCATAACTGCACACCCCTTAGCTGTTGTGCCTAGCCACTTTGAAACAATGCATGTAATGCCATTTGCACACCCCTTTTCATATCGACACTCCCTACCCTTTTGGGCCAAGCCCATTTTTTAAAAAAATTATATAAGCTCTGGTGATTGCACTTCCTTTCTTCCTGTATGCACCCCTAATTACTAAGTGTACTCCTTGCTTCTATTTTATCCCTTTTCTATTTTCATTTGATTTATTTAATTACCTAATGTTATGTCAATTATTCATTTATTTTTGCATTAGTATCTTTAGTACACGCTTATGTTTCGTGCACTCCATGCTGGGTCTCCGACTCACTTGTTGGTGTTTCAATAGCACGTGAATAGATTTTGTGAATGTCATGTTGGGTCCCCGACTTGCTTGTTTCATAGAGTTTACCGCAAATCCAAAATCTTTTCTAAAAAAGAGCTAAAAAAACTCAAATAAAGGATCACTTAATTCTCTTTTTCTCAAAAAATTACATATTACTCGAGATTGCTTCAAGGTCCTATGCCTTAAGTGATTCTCTCTACTTTTTTCTTCAAATTCAAAGTTGTTTCGAGGTCCAATGCCTTAATGACTCTTTTTCACGCAATTAAAACAAATCTTTCAGAAAAAGATAAAATCAACTCAGCACACAAGTTATTTTCTACAAAGAACTATGTAAGTCTGATTTCCCTTGTCGACCTAAAAAACTAAAAAAATATAAAATCTTCTCTTTTCTGAAAAATAAAATTTTATTTTATTTTCTGAATAAACAAAAATAAAACAAGCATAAGTCATGTTCTCAAGGAAAGATAAATAATTAAAAAGTCACTTTATTTTTAGCACACTCAATTAAAGGTTGTCGTTTTCATGACGTATGCGTGGGGTGCTAACACCTTCCTTGTGCGTAAATAACTCTCGAACTCTTTTTCTCTCAAATCGTAGACCATGCCTTATTTTTGTGGTTTTCCCGACATTTTTCTTAAATAAACATAGGTGGCGACTCCGTCAAGTTTTCCTTTTTAGGAAGACTTCTTTACCTTTATTTTCTTTTCATCGTCGTCTCGTCATGGCTAGACAGGTTGTGACAGCTTGTAAGAAACAAATTGTTATTAGTGGAACTCTAACTTGTTGCTTAGAAGAACTTGATGTAGCTTCTCTATGTTGAGAAGCGAACCCATATAAATTCTTGTATTGACTACTTGATCTTTATCTTTTCTTGCCGTTATTATTTGTCATTCATTAGTGGTGCATTTCACAAACAACGGAAATTTTTTTTGACTGCATTCTTTGAGCAGTGGTGTTTGATTGGTTGGAAGCTTTCTTGGATTATTTTGTGATACAATCTTGTTACCTCTAATTGATTTAGAATTTTAAATTGTCCAAGATCAACCAATTCACCCCTCTCTTGGTTCTTGTGTGTTGTTCATACTATTTTCAAGATTTGTGCACCCACAAGAGGAAATTGAAGGGAAATGAGCAAGTGAAGATGGACATAAATTTTTCTGCATTTATACTGAGCAAAATTGTTGTTGCCATTCCACCATCCACCTTGCCACAAAAGTGCAAAGATCCTGACACTTTCACTATCCCTTGCACCATTGGAGATTTCACTTTTACAGATGACATGCTTGACCTTGGAGCCTCAATTAATGTCATGACCACATCAGTTTACATGTCACTACATCTTGATGATTTGAAACCCACTGGTGTTGTCATTCAATTAGACAATAGGAGTGTTTCACTTCCACTAGGAGTTATTGAAGATGTGCTGGTGCGCGTTAATGATTTGATTTTTCCAACAGATTTTTACATTTTGGATATGGATAATGAGTCTTCCAGTCATGGTTCCACATTGATCCATGGAGACCATTCTTGATGACAGCCAGGATCAAAATTGATATGCATGCAAGTTCCATGGAGTTTGGTGATGATGTTGTGCATTTCAACATTTCTGAGGCCCCTACAGATGAGCATTTGATCTTTCTTCTAGATATCATTGATGTTGTAGTAGATAGTGTAGATATTTGTAAAAATTTATTTTTTGATTTTTCTGACTTTGATCTTGATTCTTTTAATTGTGCTTGTGGTGATTCTAATGATTTTGCTACTATATTTAGTATTTGTGTGGATATTTTCTCTATAATTCACTCTAATTGTGTTGCAGATGCAGGTTTTGATTTTTCTATCTCCCTTCCATCAACCATCAAACTTCCCTTGTCGTCCACCATTCAGTCACCTTCCTTGGAGCTGAAACCACTACCTGAGCACCTTAAATTTTCCTATTTAGATGATGCTCAAAAGCTTTCAATCATCATACCCAACAACCTATCATTTGAGCATGAAGAGATGTTGCTACACGTTTGAGAGGCCACAAGATGGCCATTACATGGACGCTTGCTAACCTTCCCAGAATAAATCCTTCCATATGCATGCATCAAATACTCTTGGAGGATGATTCTAGGCCAGTAAGGCAGCCACAGAGGAGGCTGAATCCCACCATTCTTGATGTGGTGAAGAAAGAGGTGATGAAGCTACTAACTGTAGGGATCATCTATCCCATTTCAGATAGCACTTGGGTTTCACCTATCCAATTGGTCCCTAAGAAGTCAGGCATCACTGTTCTAAGGAACCAGGATAATGAGTTGATCCCGACTAGAGTAACCAACAGTTGATGAGTTTGCATTAACTATAAGAGACTTAATCGGGAAACTTGCAAGGACCATTTCCCTCTCCCATTCATTTACCAGGTTCTGGAGAGGTTGGCAGGTAAATCACTTTATTGCTTTCTTTATGGTTTTTCAGGTTACATGCAGATTCATATTGCATCGAAGGACCAACTTGTCCATTTGGCATATTTGCAGGATGCTCTGGCCTCTACAAAGCTCCTGGCACCTTCCAAAGGTGCATGATGAGTATATTTTTTGATTTATTAGAGAGTTGCCTTGAGGTGTTAATGGTTCCTCTTTTGATGCATATTTGGAAAGTCTCTCTAGAGTTCTTAACTGATGCATTGGGACTAACATTGTTCTTAACTTTGATAATGCAATTTTATGGTGCATGAGGGTATAATCTTGGGGCATATGGTCTCTAGTAGAGGTATTGAGGTCGATAAGGACAAGATTGATGTGATTACTTTTCTACCTTACTTTTCATTTAGGATTTTAGCAAGATTGCACTTCCATTGTCCAAACTTCTCCAAAAGGAGACTTTGTGCTTAACCAGCCTTGCAAAAAGACATTTGAGGAGTTGAGGAAGAAGCTTACCACCTCTCCCATTATGCAGCCACCAGATTGGGAGCTTCCCTTTGAACTCATGTGTGATGCCTGCAATGACCCGCCTCGTCGCTACGACATCACAAACTCTAGATCGTGCAATTTCAATTTTAATATGAAAACTCCATTAATTTGATTATGAAAATGGTAGTAAATCTTTTTGCAATAATACCATTATTATACACACGATACAATTACATAATTGAATACACATGTATGCATATATTGAACTAGTACATATCATTTACATATCAACACTTAATTTGATATATATTTTCACCTGGAATCTTACATGACCAACAAAAAGAAACAAAGAACTAACTAAGAAAGAGTTGATTAACAAAACACAACTCTTCCTAAAAAGAATTCCAACGTCATCACGCCAGCTTGGCAACTCTAACAAAAAGGAAGATCTCCCTCCAAGATCACATACTGTTGCTCATCTGCTCACACGAACGAAGTTTGCGATCATCACAGGTACCAACCATACGGTACAACAAATGCAAGGGTGAGTTTATTATATAAAACTAACAAGCATCAGATAACAACCATTGGAAAAGAAACAACATTAACAACCACTATCATTACCACAAGTCCATTAGTCCAATACACACTCGACAAACCCATCATTCCATTACATATTCAAGAAAACAATCATCAAATGCATTCCACAACTCAAACAATCATGTTTAGAATGATGTATGCATCTGACTCATCACTTAGAATGCAATGTGGTACCATCCTCATGGAAATAGCCTCTCTCAGGAAAATGATGCAGTAGCTCGTCGAGGTCACCCTGTCGTGCACTGGTCGCTCCCCTCCCCATGGTGATCAGTCCTGAGTCACAAGGGAGTTCCAAACAGAGTGATATGTCCCCTAGTTCCTGCGTTTCAGCCCATAGAAACTCACAGGTACTTACTACCACCATTTTATTTCCATCAATGCAAATATGAAGTATGAAACATGGGCATCATCAATGCATGACCTATCTAGGAACAAATCCTTCCTTGCAAGGGTAACCCGTCATGCACCCCCGTGTACACACATAACACACCAATATGGGCTCACTGATACACTGACCATGGATAGATAGGGATCGGAATTTTAAACAATACATTTCTCTCTAGGATGCTTAAAATTCATAAATCCACCCTCGCAAGGTTATCCGATCGGTCAATGTACCCCACGTGGACATACACAATATACAACCATAGGCACCATCAATGCTCTGACTATGGATAGCTAGGGATCAGAATTTTAAACAATCCCTTTTGTAAAATATGGGAACACTTCACACTTAACCAAGAGGGGGTGAATTGGTTAGTCTTGTTAATTTAAAAATTTATTGATCAAAATCAGAGTTTTTCCCTTTTGGATCTTTATCACTTTTGTAACCAAGAACCTTTATCCAGTCCAAAGTTCAACCCAAGAGATGTAATGCTTCAAGAATTTGGTAGATAACAAGAATTTACAAACAAGAAAGATAAAGTCAACCAAATATGCAGAATTAAAACAACACACAGAGAATTATACTGGTTCACTTCAAACACTATGAAGCTACATCCAGTTTTCTTCTACTCAACACTAGAGTAGAGTTCCACTATTGTAAATTTCAGTTCTTACAAGTTATTACAAGCCTCTCTTTATCAATCCTAGATAAAGTTCAGAAATCTAAAACATTATTAGATTCTTAGAGACAACCCTACTGAGAACACTACTCAGAAAATCCCCTAGAGAAACACTATCTCTAGATTATAAGAAAGAAACTCATTTACAATAGACAAACCAACACAAAATTCAAAAAAGAATTACAACTTCAAATAATAAGGAAAGAAGTCACCTGATGATTCAAAGAATGATATGCATAAGAATGATTTCACCAAGTTGAATACAGAATACAAACTCAGAACATAACTTTCCTTAAACTTTTAAAAGAGAAAATCTTGCTTCACTCATCCCTTAAAGACCCATAAGAGTTTTATGGAAGTAATTAAAGACCCATAAGAGTTTTATGGAAGCAAGAACTCAATGAACCCAGAAATATCACTTAGAGAATGTTTAGAAAGCCTTTAGAATGCTCAGAATATGAATTACTCAAGTTAGGAAAACAGTTGAGCATGGGTTCTATTTATAGTGATATTTCTAACCGTTAGTAATCGATTAAAAACGCTCTAGTAATCGATTATTTAGCATTTGTAATCGATTACAGACGCTCCTGTAATCGATTAAACCGTTCATAATGATTCTGGGTAACTATAACGAACAAATTAATCGATTATTCCAACGCGTAATCGATTAAACTCGAAGTATGCATAATCATGAATGTACTATGTAGTCGATTACAATTTTCCTTAATCGATTAAACCCGGAATTATGAAAAATATGTTTGAACTACGTAATCGATTACAATAATTGGTAATCGATTAAACCAGAGATATGGCATTTTCTATTTGGCTTATGTAATCGATTACGGCTTGGTGGTAATCGATTAAAACTGTCACCAAGGCAGATTATATGTGATCTAAGATCAAATAATCGATTAAACTGTTCTTGAAAAATTTCCAGAAAATACCAACAAAATAATCGATTCTTTGCCTGTCATAATCGATTAAACCAGTGATATGCTATTTTTCCAAAATCACTTAGTTTATTTCAAAAACTTAAAACAATTTATCAATGCCTTGTGATTTATATTTCTCAGACTTATGAATGATATGAATGCAATGGTTGGATCATCAGAAAACTTCCTTCCTTTTACATTTGATCACAAGCTTTTCTTGAATGCTTCAAGGGCATGTTGAAAGTTCAAAACAATCCTTTCTTGAATCAATGTTCTTTGTGCTTCAAGCAACTTCCCCTCAAATCAACACCTTTCTCTCAAGGATGCTTAAAATTCGTAAACCAACCCTCGCAAGGTTATCCAATCAGGCACCCCCCATGTATTCATGTGTATCCACATCACACATTTCAATATCATCATCATACATATTAAACTCAACTCATTTCAACATCAACTACCAATTCATCATCATCTCATTTAAGCATCACAAATGTAACACCCCGTAGGCCTCCTACGTGTTATCATTAATAATATCAGATTAGCGTATAAAATATCAATTAATTAGTTCAGCGGAAACATAGGATCGTTTTCTTGATACCTTATGTAAGGAAACACATAATAGAACCATAAAAATCATGCCCCTACTGATCCAGTTTATCAAACTCAACATAATAAGACAGATAACAGAGCTTTAGGCAGAGTAACAACAAAATAACCATACACATGTACTCAGGGGAAAATCTCATATACATAATATCCAAGTTCTG
>PYAF01000008.1:26492-54352 GCA_007407185.1 Glycine tomentella
AGTGACTCGCGTGACATGGCAGAGCCATCTGCCCTATATTACACATATGGCGCGTGTCGCGCCACACCCCAAGTGGGTCGCGCCATATGCCAGAACAACCATAAACTTGCATTCATGCTTAAACTAAGCTTACGAATTCAAACTATTACATTTGGCGTCATCAGCGCCGATCCTGGCGCCACCGGCGCCGCACCCTTAGTAGGGTTTTCTGACCTGAATCCCCGCGCTATCGCGCGGGGTTAAGCGCCGAAAATAAAGGTCCTTACAACAAACCACATAAACATCGTCTCATTTCATTCACAATCCATATTACCACAATACTAGTATTTTAGGAAAATTCTAAATTAAAGAGGAGGACTAGAATATAGAAAACACACTTTTATGCCCATTTAAAAATTTAATAAAAAATGAAATAGGAAAACATATTATAAAAATTTGGGCAGAGACTCCTCTGTAATTAAGACTTTTCCCAAAAATCCAATCAATTACAACAACAACATCATTCACAATTTTATCCATCAATAATAATTTCACCGCATCCCATTAGTTAAAAACATCATTTGTCTTGAAAGCAAGCACACAAATCGGGACAAACACACATCAATCATAAATACATCGCATCCCATTAGCTAAAAACTTAGTTTTTCCTTGAAAACCAGGACACAGCAGGGACAAGCAAATATCCTCATAGTTGGACTCCCTGGCCCCCAACTATGGTATCAAAACTATAACTAAATAATAAACTCCCCTTACCTAACTAGGAGTTCTCCTATTAAAACCTCACAGTGTTGTTTTGGAGATCCTTCAATACGCGTGTTTTGGTCCAAACGCAGAACTCTATATACCAAATTGAAGACAATTTAATATAGATTTCCAAGGTAAGATCAATATTAACATTTAGGATCAAATACCCACTCAAATTCAAAAAGTGGCTAAAACGGTATTTTGGGAGTTTACATCAAAAGACATCATTTGAAATTCCGATGACACCAATGTGATTGGGGTTCAACAAGGATCATAGTAATAACATCAATTTCATAAAAATGAGACTTTTACACTATCTCATTTTTAAAGGGTTTTTCAAAGAAAGTGTAAAACTCCCAACAACGGTACCCAAAACACAAGAGACACTAATAGAAGCTTAAACTAGCTAGGAGAAGACAAAAGAAACTAAGATTACCTCAAAACCAAGAAAGGAAGATTGGAGGCTCAGTTCTCTACTGAAATTTCGAGAAGAGTTTCGAAGATTCCGTTTCAATTAAAGTGTTCCTCTCTATGCGGTGGTCTCGTGGCAAGCAACGGTGGTCCGTGGTGGTCACCGGTGATCTTGGGTGGTGAAGGGTGATGGAGGGAGGTTTGGGAAGGTTTGTAGGAAGCAAGAACCTCTATTTTGGTGACTTGAAAGCTTAAAAACGTATTCAGCACCGCCTCCACTCGCCTAGGCGAGCAAAAATGCCTGCAAAACTCGCCTGGGCAAGCTGACCCAATTCTATAATTTTTCTGCTTCAGTGAAAAATTAATTTCTCATGTTCTAGACATTATTTTTACAATCCCAACGGTCAAAAGTTACATATATGGGTTATAAACCCATCTATAAAAGTTTAATACGATCCAACGGTTAACTAGTCCAAAATGGTAATTTTACTAAAATAGGTTTTCGGGTCAACCTCGAAATTACACAATTCAACGCAGCTCAAACAAACTTTGCATAACTTGACATCTACACTAAGAAATTGCACATGGAGAATCCACATAATATTTCAACTAATTATAAACTAATCAAATAGTCAAATAACATAAGAAATACATCGAACATCTATTTTCGGTTATTGAAATTTCAGGGCGTTACAATGCCTGTAACTATGAGATCTAACATTTTTTGCAGGTTTGGTGTTCCTAGAGCCATTATCAGTGACCAAGGGAGCCATTTATGTAACAATTCATTGACATCCTTGCTCTAGAAGTATGGGGTCATACATAGAGTTGCTACAACTTATCATCTCAAAACTATTGGGCAAGCGGAGGTTTTTAATAGAGAGATCAAACAAGTGTTGCAAAAGGTAGTGCAACCCAAAATGAAGGATTGGAACAAGCTACTTGAAGATGCTCTATGGACTTACAAGACTGCTTATCAAACACCTTTGGGGATGTCTCCCTATAGGGTGGTTTTTGGTAAGGCATGCCGCCTTTCGATGGAGATTGAGCATCATGCTTATTGGGCCCATGAAGAAATGTAACATGACATTTGATGAAGCGCGTATGGAAAGGAAGCTCCAATTGCAAGAACTTGAGGAGATCTGTTTAGGAGCTTATGAAAACTCCAAGATTTACAAGGAGAAAGTGAAGAGGTTTCATGACTCTAAGATTCTTAGGAAGGAGTTCCATATTGGCCAAAAAATGCTTTTGTTTAACTCTTGCCTTAAGCTTATTTTCGGTAAACTTCGATCTAGATGGGATGAACCTTTTGTTATTAGTAATATTTTTCCCCATGGTGCAGTTGAGATTAAAAATGAAGTTACTGGCAAGGTCTTCAAAGTGAATGGTAACCAACTCAAATTATTTCATGAAAGCCCTCAAGTGGAGGAAGAGCTTGTGGCAGACCTCTCTTTGGTCTTGCCAATTTTATGTGATGATGTGCCTTGAATGACACTTGAGGAGTTTCCTTTTCCCTTCTTTTATGTTTTCTCTTTCATTGCATTTCATTGCATGCTCACATTGAGGACAATGTGCACTTCAAGTGTGAGAAGAAGGATTTACAAAATCTGTTTTTATCTATTTTCTAATTTCTCTGTTTTCTATTTTATCTATTTTTTGTTTTCTGTATCTGTTGTTATTTTTTGTTTCTGTATTTTGTTTTAGTTTTTGAATATGTTTCTGTTTTTGTTCTGTTTAGCTATATGTTGTTTCTGTCTATTTTTATTTTCATTTGTTTTCTGTTTTTCTTTTACTATATTTGTTTTTTTATTGTTTTTCTGATTTTACTGTTTTAACATACATAAAATAAAAAAAATAAAAAACATTTTGCAGTTGTTGTTTTATATTTTTTGTTGAATTTAGACACTTTTTCATGTTTTTCATAATATTTCTAACTTGTATAAATTGTGAAAAACGTACCAATTTTTGTTGGATTGAGAGGTTTTATGCTTGACGTGAACCATTGTTGTAATTGTTGAAGTGATAAGTAGGCTTGGAAAATAAGATTTAAGGTGGATCATGTGTGATAGAATTAAGCCTTGTGAGTTTTGGGCCATTGCGGATGAATCACATTATTCCATTCATGTTCTTTCATGTGTGATTTCACCCTTGTGCTAGATTATTCTAGATTTTGTTTTGCCTCTTTTGGCATTCATTGTTACACATGCATTGATTGAAATGATTTAGACCTTCTTTCTTTTAGCAACTAGCCAAATAAACCTACCTTGCATTGATATCCATTGTCACTCTCTTTGAGCCTTTAACCTTTTCTTTCATTTTTGTAGCTCATTACAAGCCAAAAAAGTGAAAAGTCATGTTGTCCTAACTTTAGGGAGAATAGGGGCCTTGGAATTGTTTTGGGAGTGAGTTTCAAACAAGTGTGAGGGATTTGTATTTTGTTTTTCATGAAAGTTCCTTTATTTTTGTCATTTCATTTTCTTTTGATTTGAAAAAAATGGAAGAAAGAAAAAAAACAAATAGAAAAGAAAGAGTAAAAAAAGCAAAAATTTCAAAGGAAAAAATGTACAAAGAAAAAAAGAAGTACAAGCAAAGAAAGAAAAAAAAGTGCAATAAAAATGTGTTATAGTTCATTTTCATCCTTATAAGTTTTTTTCATTTTAATTTTTTTGTTCTCCACCTTGTTTTTTTTTGTTTCTATCCCTCTTTTTGCTTGTTGGCTTACTCCCCATTACCCTTTTTTTCCTCTTAGTTTGAGCCTAAATATCCTTCTCTTATTCACCCTTACCTAAGCCATGCATTACAAACCAATAAAATTCTTTTTGATTTTTTGATGCATGTGTAGTTCAAGTTGAATGGATTAGAGTCTTGTAAAAATTTGGATGTGCTAGTTACATGTAGTGTTTGAGTGTAAACACAAACCCATACACATTTGGTGAGGTTGAGTGTTGTTATATCACCTTGGTACATTTTAAATTTTTACTTGACTACTTTTTCACTTTACACCTTGTGATCATGTGTTCATGGATTGCTTGTTACCTTGATATCATTCTTTCATTTTCCATATTTTTCACTTTTGTGCATTATTAGGGTCCACTGAAAAATGTGTGTGCCTTGTTCATACATTTCTTTTAGTTTTTGGTTTACTCTAGTTTGATTTTTTTTCCTTAGTCTTTCTTTTAGTTTTGCCCATGAGTGCAAAAGATAAAGTGTGTGGGAATTTGATTGAGCTTTTTTAGTTTAGAATTTTGTTGTTCTTCTTAGCTTATTTGACTTATCTTATTTTCTCACTTTAACTCAGTTTTGGTCTTAGGCAAATAATTGGGCTTAATTGATAATAGTTACTTATTTTTAGATTTCGTGCTTACTTGACCGATCTTTATTGTGTAGGACCTAGAGGATTCTACAGATATCAAAATGGAGCATATGAGTAGTACTTGGAAAGCTATGGAAAATAGCTACAATTTTGTCAGAGATAAACTTGGGACAATTCTACCAATTTGAGGGTAATTTTAGGCTTGGAAGTCAAAACCTCTGAACTTAAGCTTTGGGCTGCGAGTTTAGGCTTTGATTTGTGTAATGAGTTTAATTAGTTAAATTAGATGGGCCTAATTAGGGCCCATCCCTTCCTTCTATTTAGTCACTATATATTAGTGCAGTTAGTTAATTCATTTTGTACAAACAAATTTCAGAAGCTTTGTGTGAAAGTTTTTAGATCAAACTCTTTTCTCTCTTTTTTTCTCAATTGGTCTTCATTGTTCTTCTTCCTTTCATCTTTGTTCTTCTCTTTTCTTGCACAAATTTTGTGGATCTTCCACTGATGATGATTATGGAAGGCTAAACAATCAATCAATTGAAGGATCCAGTCCAAGCAAGGAGAATTTGAGTTCTGATTTGGTATTTCAATTTTTGTGTGAATGTTCATCTTCTTCTTCAATCCTATTTTTTATTTTCATGATTATGAATGTGTTTAGGATTGAAAATGGATTAGGTTATGGATTCATTTCCTAATTTCGAATTTTAATCACAAATTGCTTGGATGATATTTCAATTTGATTTGAATTTCAATTGATTTAGGAGTTAATTCGATTGAAGTGCTTATAATGATATTGGTTGAACTTTCACAATATAATCATTATCTGAAGAACTATGATAATTCGAATTGTTTGGTTTGGTGAATTAAATTGATATTTTTGAATCTGTTTGACAACGTCTTTCATCAATTCTGTAGTTTCTGCATTTTTTTGCAATTCTTGTTTGTGTTTCTGCAATTTTTGTTCATTGTCTTCAAATATATCATTCGATAAAATTCTCCTGTTGTTTATAAGTGGATTAAGTTAGGAACCAAATTGACTTATATCTCTGAGTCAATCTAGGTTATTCCTATGCTACAAAATTATCTTAGTTTTATTTGTTTTGTAGCAATTCGACAATCATTATCAAAAACCTTAATAGGTTTAAAATCTAAGGCACGATTATGATCTCCAACACACCAAATAAGAAACAGTTTCTTTTTTTCCCATATGAAGAGAAAACGAAGGTCCCAAAAGGAACTGAATAAGGTGATATGGTTGAGGAGTGTCATTAAACCAGTTGTTTGTGACCATTGTCAAGATTTCGCTATGTTCATTTGATCAAACTTTATGGATTTAGGTATTCCTTAAACCTGTCTCTCGATAATCTGACGTAATTTGTTTGGTGTTTATACGATATTTTATATGGTTTGTTAAAACTCCAACACAAATGGTCCATGACAACACAAATAGCGGTGCAAAGACTCAGCCTATGGTGACACAGGCCACGATGTGGTGACTCAACCCATAGCGACACAACTTTGGGCAACATGAGGTGCGAGACGGTCCGAGACAGTGAATGAAAATTTTCGAGTGAGCCATGAGTGAGATTTGGAATTAATATAAAAGTGACAACGTCGATTGTTATAAAAATCATTGTTAAGGGACCACCAACTACATCAATTTTATAAAAGACCAATGTTAACTTAGTACTAATAACATTGGTTTTAAAATAACTAATGTTATACTACCGCTAATAACATTAGTTATATTATAATCGATGTTATGGATGACATTTTATTTCAAAATTACTACTACTCATTGTATCTTTGTGGGCAACATTGAATCTATATTTTCTAGTAGTGACCTTAAGTCAATTGTATTTTTTAATTTCAGCGTATTCAATTTATTGTTTGCTTTGGTTTATATGAATCTTCACGGTTTTTATCTTTAAAGTGTCTTGGTAAGGAAAGAAGTGTTTATATACTACTGTTAATCTTGATTTCTAAACAATATGAATCTTTTTTGTTATACCAAAATATCTACTTTAAATATTGTAGTCTTATAATTTTTTCTTAAAAAAATCCAATAATAAGACTTTATATATATACTCTATAGATTAACCAATAATAATTTCCCTTTGCAATTGATATTGAATTTCTCATTTTTTTGCCTTAAAAATAAAACCTGCAATTGCAATTGAGCTTTAATTACAACCTATAAGTCCATTTTCTTTAAAAGAATAAATATTTACATTAGTGATTTTCCTTGGAATATGTAGCTATTGAAGCACCTTATACACTAGAAATTCCCTTAATAGATAGCTATTGTATTTTTCTTATACTAGTTAATGTATTGATATTTTATAGGACCGCATGGATAACAAATATAATCCCTAATGTAGGAAAATTTTAACCGTTAGACAATTACTAGTAGTAATATTTTTATGCCAATTTAAATTCTGTCAAATTATTTTTAATTATTGTCATTTTCCAATACATGTTTTTTTTTTTTTTTTCCAATTCTCACTCCAACTGCAAGATTATGCTAAAACTAGCGATGCTAAGTAAAATTGATTTGTATAAACAAATAAGTTTTGACAAGTTTTTACCATAAATATACTAACTTTTATTTTCGTCTACTTTTGCCTTCAACGATGAGTTAATTAGAGTCCAAGAAGCACGAAGTAAATTATTGTTATGGGCAGTGAAATCACCGTTCCAAATATGACCCTGCAAATTTTGAGAAATCTCATTTAGAATTTATGTTAAGTGGTTTATATTCACAAGGCAAACAAAATATATTTTTTTAAAAAAATACGAACTTACGCTGTGCTTATTATATCTGCGTGGAGATTGTATTCTTTAGCAAATACAAAGGAGAGGACAGCTTGAGGAAGAGCAGCCTGCAAAATTAAACATGGTTAAATAAATAGTTATTCGGTTTTGAATATTGATGACATTATCATTGATGGGTAAATAATAACCATCTCCCTCAAGCCTTCAAAAATCATAATGAGCCCTATTATTTGTCAAAAAATTATCCAATATCCGTTAAACATCGTTAACTTGAGAGTTTGTTTGACCACAATGGCAACCGTACTTGTTATCTCAAATCACTTATTTAAGGTGCATGATCATTGGGTAACTAAATATAGGGAGTTGACACTTTATTATTCTTTATCCATAAAGTAATTAAGGTGCATCTAAAAATAATAATTAAGGTATGTGAATATATATACTTGGAATGAGGCGGAGTGAGTTGAGTTATATCAAGGGGATATAACTCCAGTAAGATATGTGAATTATTATAATGATCATTGTCTTTATTCTCATGGATAAAAAAAGGTAGAATGAGTTGTCAATTTGTTTTTGTCTCCCCTCCAAAATTGATTTTAGAGCTCTTTTAAGCCTCTCCTACATCGTATTATCAACCTCATTCTTTCACTAGGTTTAATTTGAGTTAAGGAAGCATATACCATTAACAAGTACATTCTAAGAGTATAATAACATTTAGGTAAATTAAGTGGAGTGTAATTTTTGGACAAGAACAGGGCTCACGTATTTCAAAACCTGCAAGAGTGGGTGAGTATTATTTATTGTCTGGTTAAGTAGAGGAATTCGGAAGTGAGTTTACTTGAACAATTGCAACACGCAAAAGAACTCCTCGAATGCCGATGACTATGGAGGTTACAGCGATCACTGCTGGTCCAACCACGAACCGAGCCACCATAGAAATTGTTGTCCAAGTTTTTCCACAAGCAATGCTCTTGGGTCGTAATGCCATGAATAGACCTATTTAATTAAGTAAGCACCATTAAGTACATATTAAAAGAAAAAAAAAGTAAGGACCGTTAAGTTGAAAGAGTGACACAAACACAACACGACATAAATATATAGACATATAATACGAAAAATCATAAAAATATTAAAATGTTATTAATGCACATTCACGGTGATTTCCAATGCATTCTCAATCTGAATTCTATCAGTTATTCTGAATTCTAATAAAAAAATTATTTTGAATTCTTTAGGACTCTAATTAGTAAGACCCAAACTATAGATTTACTAATGCACACTCACGTCAATTTTAGAAGGGTCGGGGTATTTTAAAAAAATTAATTACAAATTTTAAAAATACATTCATGGATTTATTAAAAAAATATTTTTTAAATTAAATAGGTATGTCTATGTCTCTTGATATATGTTGCGTACCAAAAATAAAACAAAAAAGTGGTGAAATCAATACACGACAAAAGCATTCTCACGTTTTCTTATTTTCTTCTTTTTTCCACCATTAATTAAAAATTGCTTAAACAACACTAACCCTTTTTTCTCAAATTTTAAATATTTTGTGTCCGTACAGCACGTGTATTGTTCAATGGTTATGCTAATCTTACAACAAAAAGAAAAAAATATATAAAGAAATGAACATGCACGACCGCGCGCAGGCCGCAGCCGCATGTTGGGCTAATATATAATTTAATATTGCGACATTTTATGGCAGGAAAAAGTTTCATATTATTATTAATATTTTTTTGACAGACAAAGTTCCATATAATGAACCTTAGTTGGAAATGACATCGTCAGGAAGGAAAGAAAAAAAATGTTGAAGGCTAATACCCAAACTGAACATGGCCATTCCGGTCCCGGTTTTTGACAGTATTAAAATGGAACCTTTTGCAATTGATGGCATTTTGATGTTCCACCTACGCATGAGCACAACCAGAGATTGATGAATGGGAATAGAACTTCAATAATAAAAATAATAATAATAAAGATTTTTAGTTTTTGAAAAATACCTAAATGATATGAGAGACCATGCGAGTCCTAAAACACATGCGTAGGTATTAGGATTTCTAATGAGATTCCTCCAAACCATGGTTAGAACAAGCCTTGTCATGACGCTACCACGTGGCATTTGCTGCTGCTTTTTGTATCCATCTCCTTCTTCAATTTTCTCCTCTTTTAGGCCCTCACTTAAAGGATATTGGACCACATTCACAATCCCAACCTCTTTGTCTCCCATTGCTTTAAGATTAGGACTCATGTCAATCGATTCATGTTTCACTGCATGCAAAATGAGATAATTTGATAAAAAATTAAAAATGATTTAATTTTAACGATTTAAAAAGCTTTTTGCCTGTTTGGTACGAATAGATATTCACAAAATTAAATATGAAAGCAGGTGGTCCAAATGTCCAATTACATTAAACTAAGATTTAATTAGCATGACGAAAAGGAAAAAGTCACTTTCATTCTAGCTAGTTCTCCAAATCATGAGTTATGTTTAGTCCTAATGAACTTCCATTGAATTCAGGGATACATTTAATTATTTGTTGATAAATTAACCATTACTTTTACTATATATTTCTGACATATAATAATAATAATACCATTTATTTTCATATAAAAATATCACATGTTCGTTTAAATAAGAAAAATCTCATGTTTAAGTCTTGTTAATAAAAGAAAAATAAAACAAATATTTCATTAAAGATAATTAATCAATTTTTTGGATAAAAATATGAATTATCAAAAAAATTGATAGATAATTTTGCTAAAATGTTTGAGAAATCACACTTGTTGTGACTCTTGACATCATCCGTGTATTACACTTTCAAAATGTGACTTTTCCTTGATTTTCTTATTGAAATATTAATGACTTCACCACCCCACTTTACAGAGACTTAGCATGCTGCAACGCTAAATATCTAATTTAATTAAGAGAATAGTAAGAAGAAAGCAAACCTCCATTAGAAAGGTGATTACAAGCGTCCTTCCTGCACATTTTTTCCTCGTCGATCTTCGACATCTCCTCTTCAGAACCCTCTCTTTTGAGATCACGTGTTGTATTAAAACTCAAAGATCGTTGCATTGAACAGATCTCTGTCTCGCTACAATGGTTTGACGTTGAACAGTTATAAGGAGAGTCATTGTTGAATGAATGGCTCCTCACCACCACATGAAGTTCTCCATTTTCCTTCATTTCCACGTCGGCCTGCAGCGGCTCGTTACCGTTGAGAGAGTTAACATCAGAGTCAACGGTAAACGAGGCGATGGAGCCTCCATTCTCGGGGAATTGGTTCGAAATGAGGCTCTTGGCGCCTCTGTATTCGTACAAGAACAACATTAGAGTGAACCACACGACGCCCTGCATGACAAAGATTTGACTCATCAGGCTACCTGATGAGTCTCCATACATGGCCGTCAGAAGAGGGACGCCCACGATGAGTGTGTTTGGTAGAGTGGAAAGAGAAAAAAGCGTGATGGTCCAATCGAGGCTACCACACTTTGTGAAAGCACTCCATAGAAAAAGAGCGCCCAAAATGATGACTTTTTGAAGAGTGTCTGCAGCTATGAACCTCAGGTTCATAGCATAAGGATTGTTAGAGGCTAGGAAATTGAAATTAAGGAAGGGAACCGAGTACAGTGCCACTAAGCGGTTTATTCCGGAACACTGTTCCGGTGTGAAGATCTTCCACCACAAGACTGAGGCATAGGCTAATATCATGGGCACGTATAGCGGGACAAGAGCCGCCACAATATTGTATATTGCTACACCGTCGATCATGGTGACAGCGAGAGATTGAAGAGAGTTAATTATGGAGAGGTGGACAATGACTTAATGAGAGCGAAAGGGATCAAGGTGAAAGAGATGGAGGAATGTTGACGTATTTAACAGGGTAAAGTAAAATGAACGATGAAGGAACTCCGGTGAGAATGATGGCAAAGTGACTTGAACATTTATAGGCAATAAATAGCATATTCCTTCTGAAGAGTTCAAAAGCAATTTGTTTTTTTTTTTCACTGAACAGTGCTGTTCACTTTAATATAGCACTCACTAAAGTAAAAATATTATATTTTATTGATTAATGAATTGGGTGTCCTTGAAGTACATGCAGCTGGACTCAAATTTTAAAATGGTTGGTTTACGTTTAGGCACTGAGTCAAATCCCAACACCAAAGCATGAACACAATTCAATAGTCTGATTGTATATTAAAAAATTCTTCCCATTTACGATCCTTTGGTCCACTAAAACTCGTGCGTAAAATGGCAAAGAAAACCGTGGCCATTGGATTGTTGGATTTTTATTTTATTTTATTTTTTTCTTTTTCTTTTTTTACTGCCATTTACTAAAAAGCCCTCATCTCTGCATCGCTCCGCACCACCAAACCGACACCGACATCACCTTCTAGCCTCTGCAACACCGACACCACCTTCTCTGATCAAGGTGGCAAGGTCGGTTTCGAGGTTCTATTGTTGTGTTGGCTTCGGTAGAGAGGGTGGAGGTTGTTGGTGGTGGCGGAAGCGGCGGCGTTGGGATTGTTCATGCTGGCAGTCGGAATGGATCTGCCCCCGAAACCACCTGCCCCTGCGAAAAACTCTGACGCACCGCCGCCGCCAGGGAACCCCGACGATGACATCCTAGGATTCGGCGAAGGAAATAAAGAGCAAGCAAAGAAGAAAAACACAGTTAAAAGGTTGTGTTTTTGTAGAAACGCATCAAAGAAAAAAACAAAGAGAGAGAGAGTGTTTTGGGTTGAAAGAAG
The DNA here is from genome assembly GCA_007407185.1 of Glycine tomentella. Classification (NCBI taxonomy): domain Eukaryota; kingdom Viridiplantae; phylum Streptophyta; class Magnoliopsida; order Fabales; family Fabaceae; genus Glycine; species Glycine tomentella. Next base: position 38,491 of record PYAF01000008.1, read on the forward strand.
AAGAAGAAAAAATCAAACTTGAAAACCGTAGAGATTCATCATGGCGGTGCTACCGAATAAGCCGCAGTTATTAGCGTAGAGTCGGTGACCTTCGGGAGTTTTGCATCGATGTTCTTCTGCCATGGTTTGTTTTCTGTGTTTGGATCTGCAATTTAGGTTTTCTCTTCTTCGATGAACAGAAGAGGGAAGAAGAAGATGAGGCAGGGAGGACTTCGAACATGTTGGTGCCGTCGTGGTCGACGGTGGCAGAGGGCAACGACAGCGATGAGAATGGGGCTAGAGCGGAGACGGGAATGCGGAGAGAGAAGAAAGATAAAAAGGGTAGAAAGAAAAATGAGGCAAAGAAAAAGAAAAAAGAAAAAGAAAATTAAAAAATAATAACTGTTAGATGAAAATTAAAATCGATCCAACGATTACCGATTACTTTCATAAGTTACGTATAAATTTTCCTTTCGTACTCTAGAATCTGTCTTGTTTTATCTGAAACATTGATCTCTCTCTTGTAATCTTTAGAAAAAGTGTTTAGCTATGGTGGTTGGCACAAGTGATATTCTTTAACTAAAATTTGGAGTTTAATTTCTGTCTAGAATATGGAGCAGTTTAGAAATTAAAAGTATCACATTATTCCTAAAGTGAGCCAATTCGGTGAGAGTAAAAATTAGCTGTGTATCAAATATAACTCCTAAAGTGGAATAGAAGTACTTTTATTTTATATATCATAAGAATTTTTTTGTTTTGACAAAGTAAATAAATCTACCCGGAGACATCGCTATGATTGGATGCCGAGTTTTGTGCTTTCCAAAAAAGCAAATGACGTTTTTTGATTATTCCTACTAAGCCCTGTTATATAACCATCTATTCTTCATGGCACAACATTCTTTATAGGCTTGTGCAACGGAACCCTGAAAGTAGTTCAGAAAAAGATAATGGAATAAAAAAGATTAAATTAGTTATTTAATTTTTTAATTTATTTTTAAAATTTAATTTGTTTTTTAATTTAAAAATCAATTTGAATTTCTAATTTTTAAATCAATTTAATTTGGTCATTCGATTTAAATGATAAGAAATTATCATTTATAATGATTCAAAATTATTATTAAATGATTTTAAACTGCTACAAAATATGTATATTTTTTTTAGAAAAATAGAATTAATTTTAAAAATTGAAAGATCAAATTAAAAAAAATTATAAAACAAAATTAAATCAATTTTAAAAATTAGAAAATCAAGAACCTACTTAATAAATTAATGAACCAAAATATTAATTTAACCAATAAAAAACTAACAAAAATTTACATATTATCAGTGCATGATTGTTTCAAATTTAAAAGAGAGAATTCCATCACTTAATCTCGACTATAGAATTCATGGATCCTAATAATTAATAAGGGCTTATTACTAAATTTGTTGGCAAAATTAGTAATATTATAAGAGCACTCCCTAAAAGAAAAGAAACAACTTGGCAAGTGACTATGACAAACATAATAAGATGAATTCATAGTTAAAATATTGTTAAGTGAGCCTTTTAACAAATTTTACGAAACAATGTGCTTTAACATCAATACCATTTCTTGACACTATAATTGCAGGTTTTAGTGTCATGAACACGTATAAAAATATTGTCAATGACTAAAAATGTATTAATAAACTTTTGTTTTGTCAACGTCAGCCTTTTACGTTTGGTCAGCCTTGTACCACGCCAAACCATGGTTTTAGACCTCTACTCTTTTAAATTCCCACTTTCTTTTTCTTTTTATCTCTTCAAAATTAATTTTACCCGAATTCCCATATTTACTTTTTCTCTCTCTCATTCGTACTATTGATCATTCATATTCTTAGAGAAATATTTTTCAGCCCTCTGCTGTCTCAATTCATCATTCAATACAAAACCGATCCATATTATTATTTTCATACTGCTCAATTTGTATGAGAATTAGCTTGGTGATAGATGAATTGATTTTACTTTGTTGTTTAATGATAACATCCAACAAACCTCTAGTTTGATATATGTTTATTGTGAGGAAAATTTTTGTACTTGCACTTTATTAGTGCTATATAGAGCCATTGAGGCATATGGTAATAAAGACTTGGGAATTTCTCTTAATATCAATATTAAGTCATTGTTCAGAAGCTTGCGGATCATGACATTGTAAATTTTGAAGTCACTGCGTACCACAAAGGTGTTAATTGTAACTAAAATATATATGTTAAAAAAGAGATAAAATACTAGGGAACTGTAGTTTTTGTCATGTGTCCAAATTGTTTTCAAGAGAGAATCAGTTTTTGGTTCAACTATTTTCATAGATAGATAATCATTTTTTGTTTTCAGGACAGGAAACTTCTAATGCCAATTTTTCCCCATGTGTTGCAGGATTTTGGTGGCTGTTTTAATAGTATCTGAGAGGATCAGCTATGCTTTTATATTATGGCAGTGGATTTCATTTGGTATGTGTTTAGACAATACTATATATATTTGCTTTCCTTGCTAAAGATAATGCTTATTATGATCTTTTTAATTGATTTATTCGTGAAGAGTCCCTGACTACACTGAAGCTAAGCTGTCACTTATTTTTATTTTTATATTTCTGTCATATCGTAAATTTTAGGTATAATTTTTGTAATTGCGGTAGAAAATATGATATTACTTCTTGTACTCATAGGGTATGTTTGGGAGAGGGAGTTAGGAGGGGAAGTGAGGGAAAGGAAAGGTTTAGGGAGAGTCATTCCCTTGTTTGCGAGTTTTAATTTTTGAGGGAAAGGATTTGAGGATTTTCAAAACTCCTCTGAAATCCTCCAAAGCCTATAAATTGTTGTCCCCCCTATTTTGGGGGTTTTTAGAAGGAAAAATAACTAAAATTATTATCTTATATCAGCAATGTTAATAAAATTACTATCCTACCATAGTCAGTGTAAAATATATAATGTATTAATTTTTTAAATAAGGAAAAAATTGTAAAAATTTCTTATTAACTCTCTATTTCCCTCTCTTGATATATTTTTAACTCCCAAACAAGGATAAAGGAACTTCTCTTATTTTCCTCCCTTTCCTTCCCCTCCCTTCCCCTTGAATCTTTTTCCTTCCCCTCCCCTCCTAACTCCCAAACAAAGCCATAGGGGTCGAGGGGGTATCCATCCTTGACCGAGGGAGTATTCCTCCTAGGCCGAGGGATATATATAGTCATCTTGGTTGGGGGTGTTAGGTTATAGTGGAAGGGATTCTCGGCCATACACTTGATAGTACGTAGTTCGACTCCTATGGAACTTCTTAATTGTTATTTGTTTGTCTTCAATATGCCAATAAAATTTAATATTTTTGTGTTAAGGAATAACAAATTTACTACACTATAATTCCATCTTAGTTGTAGGAGGTGACATGTATATAAAGGTTTTTAAGTTTGGGGTTATTCCACTATCAATCATATATAACACAAATATGTTAGGATAAATGTTAATGTCAAAATTTAATCTATCATTTTATTAATTTTAATAAAGAATTGTTCTTTATTATTATCATATTTATTGTTTTATTAAATTGTTAATTTGATAAATTTTTTATTAAAATTAGAGACTTGTTATTATGATAGAGATTATGATAATGAGAAACAAGTCCTTTATAATTTTACTCTAAATTGTTATTGATTGTAGGATTATTATGAATAGGATATCTTATTGAAAACGGGAACTTTTGACGATGGTTCTAAAAAATCGTCTTTGTTTAATTTTTTATAATTAAACTCCTAAAAAGACGGTTTTTAAGAGACAACACATATAAAGACGGGTTTCCCTTAAAAACCATCTTTGTTTCAATTTCAATTTTTTTTTATGTAACACTTACGAAGACGGTTTTATAGAAATAATCGTCTTTGTATGTCAATATACAAAGACGGTTTTCCCTTAAAAATCGTCTTTGTTTGCATTTTAATTTTTTTTTATGTAACACTTACGAAGATAGTTTTTAAGAGATAACCGTCTTCATATGTCAACATACAAAGATAGTTTTCCCTTAAAAACCGTCTTTGTTTGCAATTTTATTTATTTTTCTTTTTTTTATTAACATTTACGAAGATGATTTTTAAGAGATAATTGTCTTCGTATGTCAACATACAAAGATGATTATCACTTAAAAACCGTCTTTGTTTCTTTTTAATTTTTTTTAATTTAACACCTACGAAGACGATTTTTAAGAGATAACCATATTCGTATGTCAACATACAAAGACGGTTTTCCCTCAAAAATCTTCTTTGTTTCTTGTTAATTTTTTTTTAATTTAACACCTACGAAGACGGTTTTTAAGAGATAACCGTCTTCGTATGTCAACATACAAAGATGGTTTTCCCTTAAAAACCGTCTTTGTTTCTTTTTATTTTTTTTTAATTTAACACCTACGAAGACCATTTTCAAGAGATAATCGTCTTTGTATGTCAACATACAAAGATGATTTTTCCTTAAAAATCGTCTTTGTTTCTTTTTAATATTTTTTTAATTTAACACCTACGAAGGCATAACATAAAGCCATTTAACACTTTTTATTGAAATTACAGTTTGACATAACATAAAACCATTACACATTCCAGTTTATCGTGCCAACACTACTAGCAAAATGCTAGACAATACAAAACACTCTTAACCACTTTATTGGATGACTAAATGTGTTTTTATAACATCCTATGCTCCAACTCACAAAAGTTACCAATCCTGAGAGTTGGAAAGGGAACCAAGAATCAACAATCACTTCAAACTAGCGATGAACCTTACATGTAAAAGAAAGGATTGGCCTAAGAATGGATAATTAAGCAGTATCAGTTATGCATTGGATTGACTGCTTGTATATACCTATTATTGTTGCCTCGGGTCCATAAACCTGTAAAGAGAGAAAATACTAGATCAGAGAAAGTCCCTAAAGAAAATTGTGAGCATCGATTTAGTTGGTTTCTTAATACAACAGTTAATAGTGATTACATCAATGACTGATTGCATAACGCAATAATATAGAATCCATAGTCAGTAAATCACATTGTTACAAACTACTTCTTACAAAACCTTAAGTGAAGGCTCACGATTGATGTTATATCTAAGAGACTAACACACCTCTTTACCCATGAATCCTTCCAACTAAAAGTATGGACAAGGCACAAGGAAAACCATAACTTACCCCGATTTGGAAAACAATAATCAGCCATAATCTATTTTTCATTGAGAGGAATGAAAAACACCACTTTCCAAAAAATTCTATATACTGAAACTCAACTTGAACATAGATGAATTATGAGGCAAGAATCAACCTCTTGACTGTTTGATCACAAAGGCTATGATACCATGTTAACAAACTCAACAATCAAAAAGCATAAACTTATTATACACGAAGGCTTACAAATGGTTTCATATCCAAGAAGCATAAATTGAGTGGATCAAATTACATTAAAATATAAATGAATAAATAATTAACTCACTTATTCACCTTGATCCATGTAACATTTAGTGTCTCCTTCTTCTTCTCATCTAACTCTTCAATCACCTTCTTGATTAGACTTGTCATTCTAGGGAAAAATAGATAAAATTTAGCATTTATGCAACAAAGTTATAAAATGTTGAAATAGATTGAAAATCACCTCAATATCGCATTTTTTGGGCATCAAATCATTGTACTCATCTTTTGCCTTGTCAAACGTTGTCATCACTTTAAAGTATCCCAATTTTCAAGCCTTGTGGATCAAAACAATAAAAACAAACCCTCATTGTTCAGCCCGAAGCTTGCACATTATTTGATAATAGAAAAGTTAGATTTTCAAAGCAACACACCCACTTAATTGATAATAGAATGAAGAAATTGTTCTTCAAATTAGGATTCTAAGCATATAGACAAGAGATGTTAAAATATTACCTCATTAAATTCTAGAAAGCAGCTGAGTTTACTACCTTTTTCTCAGGAAGCTGAACTTCCAATACCTGAGTGTCACAACATCACTGAATTCAGAAAGGAATATTTGATTTGCAAGAATACTGGTCTTGCATACCTATGCTAAATTTGTGTAAGAAAATGCTCGTTTAGATTGAAGACTGAAAAGCTTGTACTTCCTCAATTTAAACACCTGTTAACGGTAACTCAGAAAGCAAGCAATTTCCACTAACGTGCTTGACTGTAGTACAATTTTTTTTATATAATTACAAACTCAGAAATTTTGTATTTTCAAAGTACAAAATGCTCTATGAATAAAGTGTGCATAAACAATTTGGATCCCCAAAGACATTGCCTCATCATCCAACACAATTTGTTTTCATGAATATTATATTTTACATTAGTTTCAAGATGCAAGACAGTTATTTCCAAGAGTACTTGGACAAAAGGAGAACAAGAGGCACATGTATTTCCCATTTTTGTGAAGGCTCATGCATGAACTATATTAAATAGTGATTTTCAGTAAAAGATATTAAGTAGTAGATTTAGATTAAGGGAATATACTACAGTAATACATTTCAAAATGCAACTTTTCAAACTAGTGTTATGTTTTTGGCTTTAAATTATTGTTTACCTATTACTTTTTAAAAGCAAATGAACAACCACCGTAGTAAAAAAAAAAAAGCTCCTTCTAACCACAAATATTTTTGAAATTAACATGAAACAATCCATTTGTCTCCAATTTCCATCTCTAACAGGGAGGAAACTTTTTCTTTTAATTCTCTGAAATTGTTGTCTAAATAGTTTTGAAACAAATCTAGAAACAAAGAACCAAAAATCTGATTGATAAATTAGTTCCAAAAAAGTTTGTTTGAGGGGGAATGAGAAAAGAAACTGTTTAAGGAGATCTCCGCACTGGAAGTCACTAGCCAAAACTTTGAAATTAGCTAAAAGTAAAGAATGAAACCTATATAAGAATAAGCAAGAGCTACCAAAAACCATAAACAAATTCAGCAGTTTATATCAATTTTGGGAGTAGTTCTCTGTTGGTTTTCTTAATATACATTGGTCTTGTTTGTGTCTGAAAATTGTTCCTTCTTTCTTTATTTTGGAGGTATAGAAATTGACCTGGCTTTCTGAAATACGACCTAAACCTGTGCTTCTACCCATCATCACCTACCTAGGTGGTGCAAACATGATAGAAACTTTAAGATAAATTTAAAAACTAAACATACCTCAAGTGTGGTGCCCCTTCCACATGGAAACACCAATGCACCCTCAACGAATGCAATGTCATCTGCTTCATCGAACTGCACACTTTCATGACTGCAAACTCGTGTGGTTATAATTTTAATCTCTAAAGTTTTCTGCTGACCATTTTTCTCAACCACTAACACTCTTGCTCTAGTTCTTGGCCACCTTGAAATGGCACGAACCTGAAATTGTTTTATGTCACAACTTTGCAGTTCAGATAAGATCATGAAGTTTACCTTATTGTGTAGAACAGATGCTTCTTGATCAAAGAATAGCCATGATTCATTAGGATTTATCTGCATAAAGTAGCAAAACAAAGGTATGAATACTTTGCTACACTTACCAAGCTCAGAATATTTATAAGTACTAAATAGAGCAATTGAGAAAGGGGCTGAAAAACTTAAGACTGCTGAAGAACATTGCCATATGTTGATGAAATCAATCTCTTCGGCTAGAGGATGAAAATCTGATGCATAATATAGTTATGAAGGATCAAGCACTTTTAGAGAAGCATACTGAGATAGAGAGGCTGCAAACTATAATGCATGAAGAGCATTCTCAGATGCTATAAATTGAATCATCTCTACAGACTCTGCAAAAGATGTACTCTAAGTCACAACAAGAGCAAGGAAGTCTTGTAATGGAGCTTAACTATGGGCTCCGGTTGTTGAAGGATTTGGAGCTTCCGAAACAAGGGGTTTTAAGGAAGAAATGCAAGAGAATGTGGAAGAAAACAGGATCCTGACTGACAATATATGGGCTTCAGTTTTATTAATAACCAGAATACGAGAAATGAACCTACAGTCTAGAGGGAAAATGGTAGACCAATTGTGTCTCGCGCAAAATAGTCCGAAGATATACTAAGATGTTTCACAGAAAAGAATATTAAGTTTCTAACACAACCTCAGCAGGAACAGTACAATGGCCACTACATGCATTACCTGGATGACCAATGAGTATGATGGTGGCATCTGAATTTTTAAGTTTCCTTTGACAGAAGTGTAGTGAACCTCTACATAAATTACAAACAAAAACTTGTTACACAAGCAAGGGCATGCTAGATAAACCTTGAACAATCTACATATCACATTTCGGACTATACACAGTTAAACATTGAAGGCTCCAATGGGACAAAATTGTTAACTTAATTATGGTTGGATGACTTCTTTGGTATGTATTTGAGAAAACAACAAATCCTATACCAAGTTGGAACAAAATTGATTTGCGATTCACCTCTTCAAATTTTTGTCAAAGCTTGCCATACATATTCTGCAAAATGCAATTAGAAGTAACTTCTTTGAGCTCTCCCCTAGAACTTACAAATTATAAGTAAGAAATAGTTAAACAAAACTGATATGCTTTTGCGTCCATAAAATTGTATTTGGTAACATTGGGTCCAGTGCCAACTAGAGAAATGGGTGAGTACTACAATTGTTGGATTATAATAAATGGCATAGGAAACCACTTGTATAAAAGGATATCTATGATCTAAGACATGTCATAAGAAAAATAATAACATAACATCATTATTCTTATCATAACCAAGTGCCCTCAACTGATAACCTTTGTCAGAAGATATAAGTAAAAGCTCTTATACAAAAACCTTTATGGAGTGGGAAGCGAAACTTCAATTACTAATTTAATATTAATGAAACCCTTAGCATTCAGGCCTTTGATTGAAATGAATGGAATATTAAGCTTAACGCTGCTACCATTACCAAAAAATGGAAAGCTTTATAAAGGAGGCTACTCTGAAAGGAACAACGTTTGTCTTCTTGAAGGACCAACCATGGATCAAATGTACCTCAATGGTGGTTTGGTTGTACGTGATGATTTGGGTCTGTTTATTCTATAAGGATCCACTGTTGGTGGAGGGTTAGCAATCAACTCGTGTCCATGCATTAAAACTCCACAACATGTGTGCAAGGAGTGGTGTCACAAACATGGTCTAGAGAAACCTAGGAGAGTGAATTGTATAGACAAGCCTTGGATGCTGTCTATGGGAAAATGGGAGTTCAATCTGAGATTGAAGATGAAGGATTCAACAATGCATAATAACAAAAGCGGTGTCAAGAAATGGGGTATCCTGTTAGTAACATTCCTAGGAATTCATACAAAGTGGAGCATTGAGTACTCCAGCATTGCTTAAAAGAAGTGGCTTGAGGAACCAGAACATAGGGAGGAACTTGCATCTTCATGCGGTGGCAATGTGAACTGTTGTTGCAGAGTTTGAACAATCTGGATATGGTGCAGTGATCGAAACACCTTCATTTCATCCTGGTAACACATCAATTGTCACACCATGTACTTTTGGAGTGAATGAAACATGTCGATCTGTGATTGGAATGATGCAAAAGTCATGATATTTTTTTCCCTTGTCTAATAACCGTTGGCATGAAAGTTCCTAACAGAATCCCCACAATTGCAAAATAATAAGAAGAAAAAGAAAGAAAAAGGATGAATATATCATTGAGGGCACAAGATCCACTGATCCAGAAAAGGAGAACCTATGAGTAAGGCAGGATAGGGAGCTGTCAGGTGCATTTCACTATTAGAGAAAGAAGAAAAAACATAGAAAGGTCACTGATAGACAGAAGAAGAACACAAGGGAAAAAAGAAAAATGATTTAAAAAAATATATATACGTAAGTGCATGGAACTCATTTTTGTAATACACGACTTTCCACATTATGAAACAAGCTTGATTAGAAATATATAGAGAGTGCAGAGCTTCAACATCACCCCATACCCAAAGGCCCTACCTCTTCTCAACACAAAACCCCATATATTAAAATTAGAACTAAAGTTGATGAAACATAAAGGCCTACCACATATGATACAATTAAAGGAATAATAATTGCTAAGGGAAATAATGGGCAATATGTAAAGTCAACTTGTTTACTATGAATAATTTTTTGGAACTAAATCAAAATACTTAAGCATTTGGAGAAACATGTTAGTTTACTACACACATAAAACTTGATACATAGACATACATAGAGTTTACACTACATTAACAGAGTAACTACCGGATAATATATCCTTCACTCAAGAAATACTATTTTGCTAACAATACACAAATTTGACGACTAACCATTACATGTTTAACATATGGTAAATCTAAGAAAGAAATAAATGAACAAGTGGATTGTCTAAAAAAAGCATGCCCAACATATGTATCATTGAAGACATTTTCAACTCCAATAATCCAGTTAATCAAAACACCAAACAACACTAACATGTATAACCAGTATACAATATACCAACAAAAGACATATTGTTTTTCAAAATTTACAGACCAAAGATAATGAAATAGTGATTCATAGCCAGACAATGTAAAATGAGTAACCCTTTTTAGACATAGAACACTAAAATGTTTGTAATATATAAATCAAACAATGGTGGAAAAACTAGTTCTAACACACATTTGAATGCGTCAATAGCTTACGGAATACCTAGAAGCAAATAAAGAATGAAGTTTATGCAAAAACACTGGTTCATTCTTGAAAGTATAGAGTCACAGTTTAAAGCAACACAATGCAAGCAAACAAATGCAGTCAATGACAATAAAATCAAATACTACAACTAAATAGTTGTAGTAATAAACAAAACAGGCAAAAAATCTCTAGTATCCAGTTACACATAAAACATAACAAATGACCAAAGATGGCAGCAAACAATAATGGGTCATGTTTGGGAAACACAAGGGCAAACTGAATGGTTTTTTACCCAACCCAATTTTTTTGAACACGATATTTTTTCATAACACACATGCTTTTGTAATGCTTCATCATATAAACAACAATAAAAGGAAAACACCCAATAGTAGATATTTGTCATCAGCAGATAGCCAAAGCAAAAGGAAAGCTCGACGGACTGATGAGATGCGCATAGTTGCAGGCCAAGTCACGAGACTCAAGGGTACAAGAGTGATGAGGCCACGACGCGACAGTACTGAGCAAGCATGCTCATTCAGCTTCTCATCAAGCCTATACTTGTGACTTGCAATATGAAAAACACGTTCATAGTCATTATTCTTCTTTTTTGGTGGAATTAGGATATCCCCAATGGGAGTCAAAGACTAACTAGCAAACATTTCATAGTCATTATTTTTCTTTAAGAGACTAAACTCTGTTTTTATACGCACGGACTTGGGATCGAAGACCTAACCACATTCCACTATACCACTACCAAACATTTCATCAAATTTGCTAAGAAGCATTTGATTAAAAAAAAAAAACGATTCAGAGTCATTATTCTGCTAATTTTGACTATACCACTACCAAGCATTTTATCAATAACCCTTAATGCATGCAACACCTACTTCATTGAATTCCAAGCACAGATTCACAAGATGGGATTATTATCATCATCACCATCATCTACTAGCAAATCATTTTGAAAACCATATTTAATTAAAGACCCATAAATTCATTGAGCCAACGTATAATTCTTTAGACCCAATTGAGACTAGAAGAACTCAGGGCAACTAAGGTGGGGAGAAAAACCACATTCACAAAGTGAAACATTGAGAGAGTTTAGAAAATTGGGTTGTGCCAAAGTTTGAAACTTTGTGTGCTGCTACGACAAAGGGAGCTAAATCCCATAATGGTTGTTTTTTCATTCAAGTGATGCAACACTTGATAACCATATAACAGTTATTGAACAGTGCAATGTAACACTAGTGGTGCTTCAAATGCAAGGAATTAAGAAAGTTAACTAGAATAAGTGTAGTAAGGAAGAGAAAAAGGGAGTTAGGAGGTTGAGATGATGCGAAAATAGGAAGTAACTAAGGAAGCCATTGTTACAAACTTACAAGGTTGTTCCACCAAGAACAAGAACTGAAGAAAAATCCTTATCCAAAAGACCAACATCACTTTAAGCTTCAGTATTCCAATTCCAATGAAACAATGGTGTCATTTATGTATGTCAAATTTTTTTGGTTGAGTAAATACTCACTCTAATGATTGTCCGACAGGATTAGAACATCACAAATAGACCAAATACTACCCCAAACACCTTTACTTCCATTTCTTCCATAGCCAATCAGGCACAGTAAAAAAAGGGTTCTCCTCTATATAAAACAAATGAATAAAATCCTTCACAATGAAAACAAAAATTGCGACAATCACACAACTGTTTCCATCATGCAAAGACACCAGACAATGAATCGAAAATAGTAGGCCATAAAAGGTAAAACTTGCAATTCAATCTACTATTCTGGTTTCGTTATCCTTACAAGATGCATAAAATCAACTTAAAAAAACATTTCAGCAGTGGTACAATCACTTTGTATCTTGTGCCCTAATTCTGAAAATACAACGAAAACTTATGCAAATAAACCAAGAGGGGGGTGAATTGGTTTTACCTCAGAGTTTTAAAATTTCCTTTCAAAATTTATAACAGCGGAAGACTTTAAAAGGATCGTATCAATTTAAAACCAATTACAAATCAATTTACTTCATCAATCAAATTACTCTTATGCAGTAACCAAGTTTATATGATGAACAAATTCTATACATCAAGAATTCAATGAAATATAAACTAAAATCTAATGCACACAAGATTTATACTGGTTCACCTCTCAACCCCGGAGGCTACATCCAGTTTTCTTCCAACCAAATCTTGGTTAGAGTTCCACTATAACAAATATCTGTTCTTTAAAAGCTTACAAAATGATCTCTCTTACCTTCCCTAGGTAAAATTCAAAATATACTCCTTATAGACTTTTCAAAAGATCAAGAACTAGAGATCCCCTCTCTGTTCTTTCCTCTAGAAACCCTTTCTAGAAAAAGCTTTAACAATGCATATTTAATTGATTACTAACATCTGGTAATCGATTAAACCGGATGAACATGCTGTGTAAAATTATGCAGAAGCTTATGTAATAGATTATTTCCCAAGATAATCGATTATCACAGAATGTTCCAAATTCTGTGTAAAGCTAATTTAATCGATTACAAGCCAGTGGTAATCGATTAAAATGTTCATAAGGCATTTTCCAGAAAACATTCACATGTCTGCATCGATTATTTCATCTATGTAATCGATTAAAGCAGTGAAGAAATGTTTTATACAATTCCTAATTGCCTTTATGAAATTCTATAAGTTTGCTTATTACCACATGATTAATTCCTATTGAATGAATGTATGAATGCAAGAATTATCAATAGCTAATGAGGATTATAAAGCTTTATCTAATGAACCAAGCTTAAACACAATTACATATGCCATCAAATTGATTGGGCATGTAAAATATCAAAACTCATTTACTTCAATCATCTTTGAATCCTTTGCTTCAGCTTCTTTGATTCTAACAATCTCCCCCATTTTTGATTTTGAGCATGCCAAATACTTCATTAATGAAACATACTCTTTGACTTCAATGAAGAGATGTATGATCTGAAAATTTCTCAGCTTTTTGCAAAGATCAAGCATCATCATATCTTGATTGATCATTAAAAACATTCAAACATTCATTCAAATATTCTTTAAGCATTTTTATACTAACTCCCCCTGAGTTGAATAATCATTTACATAACTCATATTCAGAGCATTTCATTGTTCAATATAACATTCAGCTTAGAGATTTTTATGTATCAATGTATCAGATTTTTACACTTTGAAACATATCATTACATTTCAATAAACTATGTGTATCAGAGCATATTATTTTGTTCATATTTCAAAGCAACATTTCAAATGCTTAAAATCATAGCAATTTCAATATCAGAGAAATTTCAAATTCAATATCAATATTAGAACAACCTTTTTCATTCATTCTACTACTCACGTTTCATACTACTCATTTCATTTTACTACTTTATTCAACTATTTTACTACTCTATTCAACTACTTCTTTTACTTTCATTTCATTCTACTACTCCCCCTATTTGGCATATCAAATTCAAAAATTGAAATTAAAGCATATCAATAGAAAGGGAAATAGAAAATACTTCATTAATCATTAAAATGAACCAATTACAACAAACATAAATAAAAAACTAAACCAAACTTAAAAATTTAAACACAACATAACACACATTTAAACTTAGACTAGAACTAAGAGGTTAATCTAAATCCCTAGATTCATCCCTAAATATCTTGGATTCCATGTTCTTCAGCCTAGTCTTAAGTTCCTTTAATGAAGAATTAACTTCATCTCTATGTTCATGATGTAATGAGAATAAAACGTCCATCATTTGTATCATTAAAGATTTAAATTGAGAATATTGAGGCTCAGATGGTGCAGTTTCTTCTTGTTCTTCTCTAGCATCTCCAATTTGGTTTCCTTCATCATCTCCATCTTCTCCTTCCTCTTCAGCCAATGGAACTGGTTGACCTGCCATTTGCCAGCCATATGGTGTCTTCACCATTCCAAGCTTAGTGAAGTGCTTTTCCTTTATTTGACTATTGCTAGCATTGGTGTGATCCATGACTTCATTGGATACACCCACTTGAAAATAGTCAATAAACCTTGAAACTAATACAACATAAGGGAAGGGGTATTTTACCAATCTCTTGGATTTCTGCATGACCTCTTAAAGTATATGGATCCAATTTAACTTGATTCCATTCTTTAATCCATAAACAATTTGTAGATCATCATCTATGGCTTGTGCATGGTTGGTGGATCTTGGAGTGAGGATATAGGTGATGATATAGTGTAGGAGCTTATCTTCATGTGTCATAGGTCATGTACTTAATCTTAGCCTAAGATTCATGTAAGGGTCTATGAGCATACCTCTATAGGTTTCCATTCTGTTATAATCCTCTGCTTTTTCATCGAACCTTCTTTCTCCATCAAAGGAGATCCCAACAACTTCATGCCAAATTTCTGGAGTAATCTCCATAGCCACTCCATTCACTTGGGTGAGGATTGTTCCATGCATAGTGATTTTGGAACAGGTATAAAAGACTTTTACCAGGTCAGGGTAAAAAGTCCCTTGCATTTCAACGAATTTTGTTAGACCTTGCAATTCTATCATTTGAGGGAAATGAAATCCTTGTTCAATAAACCAACCAAGGTTCAAGAACTTTGGAGGGAAGAGTAACTTGGTAGCATTGAACTGGAGGTAGTTCATTTTGTCAGCTTCATTGGAGAACCAATGATCAAGTCTACTGACTACAGGGTTTGAGGATTGGGCTTGAGCTTTTGTCTTTGAAGTTTTAGCTCTTTTGGAGGTAGACATGCTTGAAAAACAAATGAATACTTAAAACAACCAAGAGGGGGGGTGAATTGGTTGAAAAACTTTGTCCAATTAAAAATTTAAATCAGAGTAGCCACAGGATCTTTATCACTTATTAGAAATTCTTTTGATACCAGAAATCAATTTTCAATCAACTCCCCTTTTCAAGAATACAGAAAACATACTCTCAAACTGTGCTTCGAACATGATTCACAAACAATGTAATAAGCATGTACAACTGAGAAAATTAAAGAACACACAGATTTTATACTGGTTCACCTCAAACACTATGAGGCTACATCCAGTTCTTCACTCAAAACTAGAAAGAAGTTCCACTATTGCAAAATATTCTTTACAAGCAAAATTACAAATCTCTCTTTGTCAACCCTAGACAAAGTTCAGCAATCTAAAACACTATTAGATCCTTAGAGACACCCCTTTCAACCTGAGAACTCTACCCAGTTGAAAAACCCAGAGAAACACTATCTCTATGCTTGAAAGAAACCCATTACAATAGAGTTACA
>PYAF01000008.1:61720-82646 GCA_007407185.1 Glycine tomentella
TGTTCCACCGGAGTGGGTGAGGCTATCTTGACCGTGGCCACTAATGATAATTTAATAAGCTGAGATCTCAGTCATGCATCATTTAAATAAGAAATCATGCATCAGCCATTATAAACATTGATTTGTGATTATTTGACTATTATTCTGTATTTTATTATTTTGGGCTGTTATAAACCTGTTGATTTATCTAAACTGTGTTCATCATGTACTTACCCTATGTGTGTCTGTGGTTGACACCTGTGATGACCCCAATTTGCTTGGGTGAGCAGAGGAACAGTGAAAAGTTGAGATGATGTGATAAAGAAGCTTGGATGATTTGCATGCTGTACATGGCTTGCTGTATTGTAGCTTGATGTATCGTTGCCCTAGTCTGATGTTGTTGCCTCTAAAGTTATGAAATTTGTACTAGACTGTTTTGATGGTCTGTATTTTATTTTGGATGATTGTACACAGACTGTTATAATTAACTATACTTGAGTTACCTGAACTATATGTTATGTGGAATCTTTCCAACGTAGTAAATTACTTAGAATAGTAATTTACGTAATCGAATTACGTGGAAAAAAAAATTTTCCGTAAACTAAAAGCGTAATCGGTTAAATATGAAATAATGTAATAAGTTAATATACGTCAATTAAACGAAGCCGTTACAGCTGCTTCTTGATTGGACTCTAGTTGTGCTTCATCTTCTTCTTGTTTACTAACTTCAATAGGCTACTGTTTTTCCTCTTCAGTTTCTGCATCATTATCACTTAAAATTTCTTCTAAAGAAGGGTTAGACTCATCACATACAATATGTACTGATTCTTCAACACACAAGGTTCTCTTGTTAAAGATTCTATAGGCCTTACTTTGCAAGGAATATCCAAGAAAGATGGCTTCATCAGCTTTTGAATCAAACTTGCCAAGATTATCTTTACCATTATTTAAAACAAAACATTTGCAGCCAAATGCTTTAAAGTGAGAAATGTTTGGTTTCCTACTTTTGTAGAGTTCATAAGGGGTTTTCTTCAAAATAGGCCTTATGAGGATTCTATTCAAGGTGTAGCAAACAATGCTCATTGCATCAGCCCAAAAATGCTTAGGCAATTTTGTTTTATTTAGAAGAGTCCTTGCTCCTTCTTCAAGTGATCTATTTTTCCTCTCCACAACACCATTTTATTGAGGTGTTCTTGGAGCTGAAAAATTGTGATTAATTCCAAAATCTTCACAAGACTCTTCAAAATGTTCATTTTGGAATTCACCACCATAGTCACTTCTAATTGAAACAATATTACAGCCCTTTTCATTTTGAATTAATTTGGCTAGTTTCTTAAAAGCTGTGAATGCTTGGCTTTTAGATCTAATGAACAATGTCCAAGTGTATCTAGAATAGTCATCTAAAATAACAAGACCATAATAATTTTCTCCTATGCTCATAGTTCTTGAAGGACCAAATAAGTCCATGTGAAGCAATTCAAGAGGTCTTGAAGTAAAAATCATCTTCTTACTTTGGAAAGAGTTTTTAGTTTTCTTCCCTCTTTGACAAGCTTCACAAATTTTGTCCTTCTCAAACTTAAGCTTAGGTAGACCAATTGCTAAATTCTTTCTTTCTAACTTGTTGAGATGATGCATGTTAATATGAGATGTTCTTCTATGCCATAACCATGTCTCATTTACTTGACTTATTAAACAATTAGTATTATGCATGAATGCATGGTCAATGGATAGAACATAGATGTTACCCTTCCTTTTGCCAATATGTGCTACTTTGCCACTTTTTCCTTCATGTATCAAGCAAGTTTCATTATTGAAGGTGACATTGAAGCCTTTGTCATTTAATTGACTAATGCTTAGTAGATTGTGCTTGAGCGCTTCAACATATAGAACATTCTTGATCTTAGTAGTAAAGTTGTCTCCTATATTGCCCTCTCCAATAATCTTGCCTTTATTGTTATCCCCATAGGTCACATATCCTCCATCTTTGAATACTACATTAGTGAGCATGGATATGTCCCCTGTCATGTGTCTAGAGCAGCCATTATCTAGGTACCAAATTAATGATTTTGCTCTAAGACACACTTGCACAATTCAAATTAAGAAGAGAAAGAGGGTACCAAATTTAAGTTGGGTCAAAAGGGGTTAGTTTCTTTCTTTCTTTTCTCAACCCATACACATTCTCCATTTGGGACATAAAACCTTTTAGCAAAGCATTTATATGAAGTGTGACCATTTTCAAATGATATCCACAGTATTCACAAATATTCATTTTTGTTTTAAAATTTTTCTTATAATTTAATCCATAACAATTTTCGCATTCATATAACATACAATAATTACAAGTAAGCGATTTTGATGAATTAGCAAGATAAGATCTATTATAGGAATTTGGTTGATTGTACTGCCTTTGGTACTTATGTTATGGTGGTACAAACACAGTTTTACCTTTAGCCTTTGATCCATTCTTGTATCCCAAACCATATGTATCACCATCATATTTTTGAACACTTAGCATTTCAGCTAAGTTGCATTTACCTTTATAATACTTAGTAAATCAACCAAATCACTATTCTCAGTTTGTAAAACCATATTTTCTTTTTCTTTACTCAGCTTGTACTCATTAAATTCTTTCTACAATTCATTGCATTTATCAACCTTAGAGATGGCTAAGGAGCATGTACATCCATTTTCCTTGTAACTTGAAAGAAGCTTGTTATGTTCCTCATTCAATTTACAAAGTTTTTCTTGCAATTCAGCAAGCTTGGATACATTCCATCTTAAGTCACCCTTAAGCTTGTTGTTTGCTTTAGCTAGTTTTTGAGCTTCATAATGCATCTCATGAAAAGAATCAATTACATTTTCAAATTCAGAATTTACCTCAGATTCTGTACTTGATGTTTCTTCTTCTTCACAAATGGTAGATGTAAGACATAGGTGAGCTTCAACTTTTTTTTTCTGAAAAGGACTCGGAACTTGTGGATTCATTATCCTCCCAAGCAATGTAGGCTTTTCTAGGCTTTCCATCCCTTTTTGATCTCTTCTCAGCTTGTGGCTTCTTTGTTAATGAGGGGCATTCAGATTTTATGTGACCTTGCTTTCCACACTCAAAGCAAGTGATGGATGAGGAGTTATTGTTCTTGTTGGTACTGTCACTTCTTTTCTTTTGTTGTGGTTGCCTTTTGTTTTTATTCTTCCTCATAAACTTGGTCAACTTCCTTACAATGAGATTCATATTCTCATCATCATCATCATCTTCACTTGAATCTTCTTCTCTTTCAATCTTTGAAGGTGCAACTTTTAATGCTATACTCTTATGCCTTTTATCTGCATCTTCACCATGAGTTAATTGAGACAATTCAAGTTCATACTCAAGGAGCTTACCAAACATAGCTGCCATGGACATCTTTGATATATCCTTTGATTCTTTGATGGCTGTGACTTTAGGCTACCATTCCCTTGTTAGGCATTTAAGGATCTTGATGTTCAACTCTTCTACATCAAAAGTCTTCCCTAGCCCAAGCAAGTGATTCACTATGTGGGTGAACCTAGTTTGAAGCTGTGAGATGTTCTCGTCATCTCTCATCTTGAACATTTCATATTCATGGATGAGAGTGTGTTTCCTTGACCTTCTCACATCATCTGTACCTTCATGTGTTACTTCAAGTAGTTCCCACATTTCTTTGGCGTTTTTACACCAAACAGTCCTGAAAAATTCATTGGAAGATAATGCAGAAGTTATCATGTTCTTTGCCTTGAAATCATATTGAGCTAATTTCTTTTCTATTTCAGACATTTCATCCCATTCTTTAGGTATTGATTTACCATCAACAACTTTGGTAGGAATGAAAGGACCTTTCTCAATACAATTCCAAGCACCCGGGAAATTTGGATGAAGATTTGCATTCTGTTTTTCCAAAAACTAAAATGTTCTCCTTCAAACAAAGGTGGTCTATTCAATGAGGCTCCCTCCTTGAATGTTATTTGATTAGTATTCACTGTTAAAGATTTTAAAAAGATCTTGAGCAAATTACAAGAACCAACTCTTGATGCCAATTGAAAATACAATGAACACTTATGCAAATAAACCAAGAGGGGGGTGAATTGGTTTTACCTCAGAGTTTTAAAATTTCCTTTCAAAATTTATAACAACGGAAGACTTTAAAAGGATCGTATCAATTTAAAACCAATTAGAAATCAATTTACTTCATCAATCAAATTACTCTTGTGCAATAACCAAGTTTATATGATGAACAAATTCTATACATCAAGAATTCAATGAAATATAAACTAAAATCTAATGCACACAAGATTTATACTGGTTCACCTCTCAACCCCGGAGGCTACATCCAGTTTTCTTCCAACCAAATCTTAAATAGAGTTCCACAGTAACAAATATCTGTTCTTTACAAGCTTACAAAATGATCTCTCTTACCTTCCCTAGGAAAAATTCAAAATCTACTCCCTATAGACTTTTCAAAGATCAAGAACCAGAGATCCCCTCTCTGTTCTTCCCTCTAGAAACCCTTTCTAGAAAAAACTTTAAAGAATCTAAATGTTATATGGAAATACAACACAATTATACAATCAATAATACCAAAACTCAAGCTTTAAGTTCAAGAAAGATATCACCTTATAATCCTCAACAATTACAATGATATGAATGATTCAATCAACTTGAGATTATATGCAAAAGATGACTACCACTCTTTCTTGATTGCTTTCTTTAAGCACTAGCTTGAATAAGTCTTCAAACAATGAGTATCAAAACTCAAAACTCATGTAAATCTCAATAACACTCAACACATTTGATTATCTCACTAATTCCAGCCTTGGGTACATTTGAAAACTTTAAAATATGCTTATCACAAAGTTTGCACGAGTATATCTTTCTTTTTTTCTTTTTTTTTTCTCACTTAAACTCAGCTTTTCTATTTATAAAAACTGTTTTAACTAAGTATAATCAATTAATTCGTCAATGTAATCGATTATTTTAACCATATAATCGATTAAATTGTTCATCAAAAATCTGGAAATCTGTTACGAATAGAATAATCGATTAAATCACCTTGTAATCGATTAAGCTAGACAAACTAAGTTTAACAATGCACACATGTAATCGATTAAGTACCCATTTAATCGATTAACACAGACCATGCCAAAAACTTAACAATGCATATTTAATCGATTACTAACATCTGGTAATCGATTAAACCAGATGAACATGCTGTGTAAAATTATGCAGAAGCTTATGTAATCGATTATTTCCCAAGATAATCAATTATCACAGAAAGTTCCTAATTCTGTGTAAAGCTTATTTAATCGATTACGAGCCGGTGGTAATCGATTAAAATGTGCATAAGACATTTTCCAGAAAACATTCACATGCCTGTAGTTGATTATTTCACCTAAGTAATCGATTAAAACAGTGAAGAAATTGAAAACATAATGAACACTTATGCAAATAACCAAGAGGGGGTGAATTGGTTTTTCCTCAGAGTTTTAAAAAATTCCTTTCAAAAAATGTTACAGTGGAAGACTTTCAAGAATGATCGTATCTTTTAAAACAACAAAGAAAACAATTTTTCTTCACCAATCAAATCTCTCTTGTGCTGTGACCAATATTGTGATATGAACAAAACTAATACTTCAAGAATACTATGAACATAAACAGAAATATTAAATCACACAAGATTTATACTGGTTCACCTCTCAACCCCGGAGGCTACATCCAGTTTTCTTGTAACTAAATCTTGGTCAGAGTTCCAATATAACAAATATAAGTTCTTTACAAGCTTACTATGATCTTTTTTACCCTTCCTAGGTAAAATTCAAAATCTATACCCTATAGAATTTTTAAAAGATCTAGAACCAAAGATCCCCTCTCTGTTCTACCCTCTAGAGACCCTTCTAGAAAAAACTTTACAGATTACAATTTGTTATATGAACATTCAACACAATATATCAAACAAAATAACCAAGCTTAAAGTTCAAGAAAGATATCACCTCATAATCCTATGAATGATCTAATCAGACTAAGAATGTATGCAAATACTCTTTCTTGATGATTTCTTTAACCAGAAAGCTTGAACAACTCTTCACACCATGTGAATGATGACTAACAAATCATGTAAAACTCCACGACACTTAGTATCTTTGATTTTCTCTTCTCCCTTTTGCCTTTGTGTTTTAAGAACTCTAGAAAATGTTTTTCTCAAGGCTTGTACGAATATTTCACAAAAATACTTGTTATTAAAACTCAGTCCAAGCTGTTCTATTTATAAAAAAATAGACTTAACTAACTGTAATCAATTATTTCGTCAAAGTAATCAATTATTTTTACTGATGTAATCGATTATTTTAAACCAGATAATCGATTAAAGTGTTCATTAGAAATATGAAAATATGTCATGAACAAAATAATCGATTAAGTCATCTTGTAATCGATTATTCCAGATGACCTGAGTTTTCTAATACACGTGTGTAATCGATTAAATTTCCAATTAATCGATTAACACAGACCAAGTTAAAAACACATCAATGCATATTTAATCAGTTACGAATATCTGGTAATCGATTAAACCAGATAAAAAGGCTTTTGTAAAATATGCAGAGACTCAGATAATCGATTATTCTGTGAAGTAATCGATTATCACAAATAACGTCCATTTCTGTGTTAAAATCATTTAATCGATTACAAATCAATGGTAATCGATTAAAATGTTCATAAGGCAATATGCAGACCTATACACATGCATTTAATCGATTATATTATATATGTAATCGATTAAAACAGTGAAATACAGTTTTTATAAAAATCTAATTGCCTTTATGAATTTATATCTAAATACTTATTACCATATGATCAAACATGATAAAATGTATGTATGAATGCATGAATTAATCAAGGTTAGTGAGGATTATGAAGCTTTAACCACTTGAACCAAGCTTAAGCAAGAAATTACAAATGGCATTAATTGAGTGGGCATGTAAAACAGCAAAACTTGCATTCTTCATTCTTCTTGATTCCATATCTTCATCTTTCTCATAGCTAACAAAAATGTTTTATACAATTCCTAATTGCCTTTATGAAATTCTATAAGTTTGCTTATTACCACATGATTAATTCCTATTAAATGAATGTATGAATGCAAGAATTATCAATAGCTAATGAGGATTATAAAGCTTTATCTAATGAACCAAGCTTAAACACAATTATATATGCCATCAAATTGATTGGGCATGTAAAATATCAAAACTCATTTACTTCAATCATCTTTGAATCCTTTGCTTCAGCTTCTTTGATTCTAACAAATTCTTCCATACATAAGTATGTGTATCAAAGCATTAAAATGGAAGTACTTGCTTACCCAAATGACAACAAGAATAACGCATAAGCAACATGAATGCGGCGTCAACACGGTGACCTCCTACATGGAGATGGGGCAGAATGTAGAATGAAAAATGAAGAAAGCTTTCTTGGGCTCTTTGAAATTGCTTTGAAGTAGGGTGTGGCTGGAAGTAAGGTGTGGAAGATGATGGTGTGCGAAAATGTCGACTAGGGCACAAGCGCGTATGCATTGTAATAAAATCAAGCTCCAAATTACAATATAAAATGAAATTGCAAGTTGCATAAAACAAAGACAATTTTTTTTATAAAAACCGTCTTTGAAATCGACCAAAACGACAACGTTTGTGCAGAACCGTCTTTGATGCAAGTAAAATGACGATGGTCTACCCTAAAACCGTCTTCATTTTGTCCTTTCAAGGATGGTTGGCGAAAACCCCTCGTTGTAAACATCCACATAATTGCAAAATTGCCACCGCGTGGGATACAAAGACGGTTATGGAACAACCGTTGTTGATGCTGTGTCGTAAAAAGGCATATTTGTAGTAGTGTATCGATAATCCGGATAAATCAATACATATGTAATGGTATTTATTGGATAAAGATTAATAGATCTCATTTATTAAATTATATATATAGATGATTTACATGTGGATGTCATTATTGAACTGACTCAATTGAGAATTCCTAATGGTTAATATTATCTTGATATGTTAATAGGAAGTTCTCAAGAAGAAATATAATAGTTTCTTTTCAGTTGAGATTATCATAGTAATTAACAAGTTATTTATTATGTTTTAATATTGGACACATAATGTCTTAGGAACAAGACACAGTGGTGATGGTGGTTGAAGTTACGACTGAGGATGAGGAGGTGGTGAAGGTGGATATGGCGGCGGTGGAGGAGGCAGAGGCGGAGGCGGCGTTGGCTATAGTGGTGGTGGTTGCCCCGACAGGAGTAGGTGCGTCCGGACACCATGTTGGTGTTTAGGAGGAAGAGATGATATTGTCGTGGGAAAGGAAAGAGGAGGAGAAGGAGGTGGTGGTGGTGGTTGTAAGTGAAGAGGGGTTGTTGAAGAAAATGAGGGTTTGTAAAACCCAAGATGTGATTTAGAGGAAGATGATGAGGGTATTTTAGACATAAGTTTTCATTAAAAGTCTTGTGACCAGCACGTGCCTACTTTCTGTTAAATTATTAAGCGGTGTTTAAGAGGGAGGGAGTCTGAGTGTAATGTGAGCTAAACAATTAAGGGTTATTTTTGTAAAATGAGGGATATCAGGTACAATTTGGAAAAACACAGGGGTTGCGATTGTAATTTACTCTTCTTCATGTCACTAATTTACCACATTTACTAAGTAGTCTTGAAGTTGTTATTTGTTTTTATCAGAGATATATTATCACACTACATCATCAAGCTAGAGTGAAAATTTGGACTTGTACCAAACTAGAGTAATAGGGACATCGATAGTTTCTTTCTACTCATTACCCACTTCGATACTAACTGAATCCTAATAATGCATTCATTAAAACTTACTTTTTGCATCCAACCATCTTCTAATGCAACTTTTTATTTTCTATTTCTTTTTAAAACTATTTTTTTCCTCAATCCTCCCTTGCATTGTTTGTTGTTTACCAGTTACCACTTTTTACACTTCACTAACTAATAACACTACAATCTTCATTCTTATTCTTCACTGTATTATTTCTTCTTGTTGGTAATTTTGTTTTAGGCTTGGAAATGCATAAGGAAACTAAGGATGATTATGCTTACCTCTTTAAGTTACTTCCAACACTTCACCAGTATTCCTAACATTGACAAGGCATGGCTTTTTAGTTGTAAGTGTCCTTTATTGTCCTATTTGAAAAAAAAAACATTTCAATAAGCACTTTTACTAGAAAAAAAAAGAAAGTATAATAAGTTAAGCTTCTCATATAAGTTAAAATTAGCTTTTAAAGATGCTAAAAGATAGAGCTTTTATAAATTAATTTATACGTTAGCTAATTTTACTTCACAAGAAAAGCTTATATCATTTTACTTTTTTACTGTTACCTTCTCCTACAAGTATTATTGAGAAGTTTATACAATATGGGTTTATGTCATTGATCTATGATAGTTCCATTGCATTGCTAATCAAAGTGATGATTTACTTTTTTCTCCATAGCACCAGGCTAGAAGCTGCAGGGAATATTTGTCATTTCCCAACCAAATCTTCTAACAAATAGAAGGAGGACATCCATTGTGTCCTACAACATTCTAAAAGAAAGTGACAATTCTTTGAAGTTTTCTGTAAGCTCTCTTTCCAATAGAGATGTTCAACATGTCTATGATTGTTCCATTGCCTTCTAGCTCAAAGCTTTTAGTTATTTGAAATCCAAAGAATGAAGCTTCTTGTTGCTTTGAGATTTGGAGCTCGACTCGATTGGAGAAAGAGTTCCATATCTCCATGGCTTAGTATTCAATGATGGATGGTGAGTGGTGCATTATTCATGTCTTAATTTTTAACTATGAAGGTAAAGCCATTGCTGAACAATTACTATAGTTATGTTAACCCTCATGTCATGCATTATGAAGCCACTTCATCCGTTCTAAGAGGAAGATCGAAGTCCATAAAGTTGATAGAAGGTAGAATCTAGTGGATATGTTCATGAAGCCTATCCCAAGAAGCAAGTTCATGCATTGTCTGAATCTACTTAATATAGATTGTTGGAAATGAACTAAGTTACTTGTAATTCAAAAATGTTATTGAACCAAGGTAGAGATTGTTGATTGTAGGACACATGGTAAAGACTCACTTGGCAAATTTGATTCTAAAGCTGATGAAACCATCTTTCTTTGATATTCATTACAAAGTAAAGCATATAGAGTTTTTAATAAAAGAACTTTATGCATGGAAGAATTAGTTCATGTTATTTGTGATGAATCTAACTCCCCTAAAAAGAAAAAGAAGTGTGAAAATGATGCAGGTCCTTTAGAAGAGTTTATACAACTTGATGGATCAATGGATAAAGAAAAGGAAGAACCAATTGCTGAAATAAAACCATCAGCACCAGTCCAAGAGCCAAAAGACTGGAGAACTACAAGAAATCTCTCCCTTGACAATATAATTGGTGAAGTTACAAAGGGAGTATCCACTAGATCTTCATTGAGAAATCTTTGCTGTAATATGGCTTTTGTTTCACAAATAGAACCTAAGAGCATTGATCAAGCCTTACTTGATGAACATTGGATGCATGCCATGCATGAAGAATTGAATCAATTTAAGAGGAATGAAGTTTGAGAACTTGTTCCTAGACCTTCTTCTTTCAAACCTGTTGGCACTAAATGAGTTTTTAGAAACAAACTTGATGAAAGTGATATCATAGTCAGAAACAAAGTTAGATTAGTTGCAAAAGGTTACAACCAAGAGGAAGGCATTGACTATGAGGAGACCAATGCTCTAGTAGCAAGGTTAGAAGTCATTAGGTTGCTACTTGCATATGCATGTTTGATGGATTTTAAACCGTTTCAAATGGATGTTAAAAGTGCTTTCTTAAATGTATATATTGAGGAGGAAATCTATGTGGAGCAACCTCCTGGTTTTGCAGATTTCATATATCCAAACCATGTTTTCAAACTTAAGCAAGCTCTTTATGGTTTAAAACAAGCTCCAAGGTCTTGGTATGAGAGATTGAGCAAATTTCTGCTTGATCAATCTTTCATAAAAACCTTGTTCATCAAAAGGCAAAACAATGATATCTTATTGGTTCAAATATATGTTGATGATATAATTTTTGGTTCAACTAATCAATCCTTGTGCAAAAAATTTTCTATCTCTATGCAGAATGAGTTTGAGATGTCTATGATGGCAGAATTAACATTCTTTCTTGGACTTCAAGTGAAGCAAATGAGGAATAGGACATTTCTAACTCAAACCAAATACTGCCTTGAAGTGATCAAAAAGTTTGACATGGAGAAAAGTAAGGATGTTGTAACTCCAATGGCAACATTAACCTATCTTGATTCAGATGAAAAAGGAAAGAAGGTTGATGAGTCAAAATACAGAGGAATGATTGGATCCCTACTATATTTGTCTACAAGTAAACCTGATATCATGTTGAATGTGTGTTTGTGTGCAAGATATCAAGCAAATCCTAAAGAATCACACCTCAAAGCACCTCAAATCAACACCAAGAGTTGGTCTATGGTATCCCAAAGGTGCATTACTCAACTTGATTGGATATTCTGATTCTAACTTTGCAGGGTGAAAATTGGATAGAAAAAGTACTAATGGAACTTGCCATCTACTTGTCAGCTCACTAATCTCATGGCAATGCAAAAAGCAATCTCGTGTTGCTCTGTCAACTGCTGAAGCTGAGTACATCTTTGCTGGAAGTTGATGTGCTCAAAGTCTTTGGTTGAAACAACAATTACAAGATTTTGGTGTAAAATTAAAAGAAATTCGCTTGCTATGTGACAACACAAGTGCCATAACATATCCTAGAATCCAATAATGCACTCAAGGACCAAGCACATTGAGATAAGACATCATTTCCTAAGAAATCATATTCAAAAAGGTAATATCAAAATTGAGTTTATTGATACACATAATCAATTGGCTGATATATTCACTAAACCTTTGTGAAATTGCATCTTACTTGACTAATCATCACATGTGCTTCAATATTCGAAATTGGCTACATAATTACTATTCATTCTACAAAATGCTCTGTAATAATCAATTACAACACGGGATAATTGATTATTTAGACTATGTCATGTAATCAATTACCTATCAGAATAATCAATTTCTGTTCATCAAAATTGAATCCTCAATCTTAATTCTCTCTAGAATAATCGATTACTTATTGGAATAATCGATTATTGTTCATCAAAATTGAATTCTCAATGTTAATTCTCTCTGGAATAATCGATTACTTATTGAAATAATCGATTACTGTTCAATCCAAAACTTCTTCTGATTCAAATGATTCCTGTAATAATTGATTACTACATGGGATAATGGATTACACAATTATAAACTGTTAGTGTTAAGAATGAAATAATCAATTACATAAACTTGTAATCGATTACAAATGGTCATTTTCAAATCTTTGCATATTTTTTGGGACTCTAAATTGTCATATCTCTAATTAAATTCAAAATTTGAATCTGTCACTGAGTGATTATGGCCTAGATACGTGAGATAACTGATCCAATGTTCAACATTCAAATTTGAACTTAGAATTTTGCTATAAATTCAGCCTTGGTGGAGAATCACTCACACTTCTTTTGCTTTGTACTTTCTGAAGCTCTTCTCTTATATTTACTCTTTCTCAGTGTCTACCCATTAATCTCTACCCTCTAAATCTGCCATGTCTACATCTAAGAGAGTGAAAACCAGCAAGAGAAAGGCTGGAGAATCATCCAGTTATGCTGGAAATCGATTAAATCTCTGGTTCACAGAAGAAAAGCATAGATTGACCTACATGCAATTCAATGCTACAAAACTTGTTATGCCTGCCAAATACCTTAACCTTGATTTGTTTATCCAGGAGGGATTTCAGTTCCTTGCTTTGCTAGAGGCTCAAGGGCTAAAAAAATTTGTTGAACTCAAGGGTACTTTTTACCCTGAGTTAGTAAAGGTATTTTTCACTTGTGCAAAGGCTAGCATGGATGGGGTAATACGTTCCCAAGTAAAAGGAGTTCCCATGGTCATAGATGATAAGGTATGGGAAGCTGTTGCAGGAATCTCTTCTGCTGGTGTAAGGAGATTCGATGAAGAAATAGAGGATACAACAAGATTGATACTTACAGAGATATGCTCACCAAGCAAGGCTGAAGACAAGGCTTGGTGTGGGAAATCTGACAGGGGAGGATAGGTTGCTTCATTACATCATAACCTACATCTTGACCCCTAGGTCTACCAACCATGCTCAAATCACAGATGATGATTTGAAGCTTGTTCATGGCTTGAAGACCTCTACTCAGATTAATTGGGTTATGGTTTTTCTAGAAATAATGGTGAAATCCAATAGGTTGATTAGTTATAATTTTTCTTATGCTGTTCTTGTATCTAGGTTTATAGATTATTTTCAGATTGATGTAAAGATGAGTTGGTTGATCACATGTCTGATTCCACCAACTTTATTAAGGAAAAACATCTGAACAAGCTTAGCTTGATAAAAACAGCCCATGGATGGCAAATGGCTAGGCAGCAACCTCAAGCTCGAGGTGAAGGAGGTGCTGCTAAAGGGGGGGGGGGAAGAAGCTGAAGGAGAACTTGCACCTTAACAATATTCTCCATCTAAGTCTCTCATGATTCAAAAGATAAATGCCTTAATGTCTCTCCACCATGAGCATAGGGCTGAGACTAATTCAGCCTTAGAAGATATTTAATCCAGGCTGGAGAACATAGAGGCCAAGATGGTTCTTCATGGATTTGATAAACTTTAGTTTAAAAGCTTGTTGTGTTTCTGTCTGCTTTCTTGTTTTTGTTATGTTTCTATTTTTCTGATTCCTTGTTAAGATCACTTGATTAATGTACTACACTATTTCCCTTTAATCAATGATATTCCAGTTTCTATTTCTTACTGTTCGAGTTGCTACCTTTTGTCTTTAATAAGCCAAATAGGGGGGAAATAAATTGATTGATAACTAAGAAGGGGAAATTGTTCTGTTTTGCTCTGTTGGTTTTAAACTAACTAACGATACCTAAGTCATAAGTTAGAGGAGCAAAAATAAATGAAAGAAAATGATTAATGTTTATGCAAGCATCATACTTGACACTTGTTCTTGGCAAAGAGCTTATTTCATTTCAGGTTAACAAGTATGAGTCTTCTATCACTCATCGCTCAAAGCATTTAAAAGCTAAACAAATGATCAATCAATATTTGGCATGCTCAAAGCCAAAAAGGTGGAGATTGTTGGATATAGGGGGAGTAGCAAGAAGATGAAGCTAAAGAAGAAGCCTATGCCTTAGAAGAATGTTTTGAGCTTTTCACATGCCAAAGAATTTTTAATTTGATCAAGTCTATGAGAGGCTAATCTTATGATCCTTGCATTGCAAGAATATGATCATTAACTTGCATACATGATTTCATTAAAGCATTAAAGCTATTCATGTTTTCAAAGGAAATGAAATTCTCATGGTTAAGTTTTTGGAAAAACGAAATTCCACTGCTTTAATCGATTACACAATGAATTAATCGATTACAAGCTTCTGTTTTAATTCTGGAAAGCCATGTACAACATGTTAATCAATTACCATGCTACTGTAATCAATTACATAGCACAAATGAAAATCATGTTTTCCTATTTTAATCGATTTCCATGAATCGTAATAAATTACTGAAGTTCATTTTTAATATGTGCCTAAATGACTTAATCGATTACCATAATACGTAATCAATTACACAAGCATGTTTTAAAACTAATCCTGTCTATTTTAATCCATTATGACTCGGATTAATCAATTACTTTGTTCGTTGAAATTTTTAAGAATGAGCTATGAACATTTTAATCGATTATTTGACAATTTAATCGATTACATACGATAGTTTAATCATTTACTTGTCACTTTAATTGATTACATTTTGTTATAATAGTTTGTTATAAATAAATTGAAGGCTTGTCTGAAAACTTAACTTACAGACTTTGATTTTTCTGAGCATACACAAGCCTTCTCAAAGTTAGAAAGGATTTTCTGAGTTAGCAAAGCTATTGTCCCACTCTTTAATCTTCATGGTGTTTGGAAAGATTTCTTGGGAAAGATTTTCAAAGGTATTTTGGAGAGAAAGTTCTGAATTTAATTTCTGCATTTCAAGTCTGATTGGTAAACCATATTCATTCATATTCATTGGATCACCAGGTTGTCTCTCTCCATTATCTTATGTTGTAAATTCGTTTTTGTAGTCTTGATAGTTTGAAATTATTGTAAAGGGTTCTTTAAGCTTTTTCTAGAGTGGGTTTCTCTAAAGGAAAGAGTAGAGAAGAGTTCTCTATGTCTTGATCATTAGGAATCTAATAGGATTTTAGATTTCTGTTCTTTATCTAGGTTTGATAAAGAGTGATTGTTGTAAAACTTGTAAGAATTGAAATTGATAATAGTAGAACTCTAATTTAGTGTTGATTAGAAGAAAATGGATGTAGCTTCTCGTGAGAAGTGAACCAGTCCAAATTCTTGTGTTGTTTTCTATTCCTTAATCTCTTCTTGTTATCTTGATCATTGATTCTTGAAGTTATCTTCATTACCCAACAAGTTCTTTTTTTAGCAATTGTTTTCTTAGGCTGAGTGGTTTGATTGATTTGACGTATTCTTGGTTCTATTGTGATTAAGATCCTATAAACTCTTATTTTCTAAAAAATTTTAAAACGCTGAGTTTAAACCAATTCACCCCCCTCTTGGTTATTGTGGGTATTCCTATTGTTTTTCAACTACTTGTGCTAGGTCCGATCTGGTACATACCATAGCATACATGAGACAACCTACGACACTTGCATAAGGAACATGAGACATGTATTCCTTCTCTAATTTTGACTTAGTAGTTGATAAACGTCAAATTTACTGTACTTTCATATGCAATTTGAGACGTTTATTTGATACTTTAGTATATTTTAAGCCTTGTTTTGAGTCAAATTCATTAAGTTTTCTGTTTTTAATATATTTTAGATAGGAATTACAATTTTAGAAGTTTTTAATATGATTTTGTTTGTTTTCACAGAGAAATAGCACAATTTTACAAGGTAGCCTCGCTCAAGCAAGGGATAGGTCGCTCAAGCAAGCTCAAACAGAAGAAAAGATGAAATTTTGCAGAAGATGTCTTGCTTAATCGAGGAGCACACCAATCAATGCATCCAAAAACTGAGTTAATTTAAATCAGAGATAATTATGGAGATATAACTCGAAGATAAATGAAGAAAATCACTGGGAAGATAATTACAACAATTAAAACATATTATATCAACGGAAGAGGTAATTTCCTTGTATATATTATATTATTTTGTAAATTAAGGAGATTATTTACCTCTATTAAACACATTTATGGTTCTATAAATAGAGAGGCATAAACAGTAGCAAAAAAAAAAAACCTCTACACACCACCTTTCACTGCCTCTTATCTTATCTCTTCTTGTATTTCATGAGTGGCTAGTGTCTTTCTTAGCTAGGAAAGGAAAGGATCGAATCCTATTTGATGTAATTTTCTCACATTAATATGTTATTTGAGTTCATTATTTTCCTTCTATACTTAATGCTTTGTGAGCCTACGAATCTCATAGATGATTCCAGGAATTGATGTGCACTTTAGTGAGTCTTATTGAAACCCAAACTGAATTGAATACTTAATTGAGGTTATCTCTAGGGATAAATTAATCTTGGATAAGTCTTGCTAATTCCCAAATGATAATGATGATTGCTTGTGTTGGTTGGTCAAAGGATTTAGAATCAAGATAAGTGATTTAGGGTTTATTACCTAAGGGATTAGGGATACATTAGTGAATTGGGGATGAATGATATAACGACATAGAAGTGTGTGAGGAATTGCAGCAAATAGGGAAATTCCATGTACAATCTTAGCATATCAACGTTATTGTTTCTATCTACAATTATTATCACGTCAACAAGTAACTTCATACCTTTTCTTTTAATTTCTGTTATTAAATTTTTAGCACATTAATTTCTCTAGAAAAATATATCTTTTATTTTCTATTTTGATTAGTTTTAATTTTGGGTAGTTTAAAATATAAAAACACAAAAATATCTTTATTCGAAAGGTTTTAATTGAAATATTCATCCTTGCACTATTCCCTTATGAGACGACATAAGCTTTGGTTCAGTACTACAATTGGAATTTGGTTACCCTTGGTCGACGTAAATTATAACGTAATTAAAACGTTAACATGTTTTTGGCACCGTTGCCGAGTAATAGTTGCTTGAAATTCAAATTAAAATCTTTTAGATTTTATTTTATATTATCTTTTAGGGAATTATATTTGTAAATTAGGTAGTTATCTTTAAATTTATTAGGAAATTATTATAGCTATCAACTTTATAGATTTTGTTTGTTAGGTTGTTATTTATATTATCTTTTATCTTTACCTTATTAGATTTAATTGATTTATCCTTTCAATTTATTTTTTTTATATTTTCAACATCTGAGTTTATTACTTTTTTAACTTAAAAATCTCGAAATATACATATAGATAAAGATATAATCATTTTTCTTATTAGATCATAGATTTATATTTTAAATTTATTTTTCTAATTTATCTTTTATAATTTCAGTGTTTAGTTTATCTTACTTTTATTTTCCCTTTTGATAAATAAATTTTGAAAAAAAAATTAGACAAATATATTTCAGTTTTATCTTCAATTTTCAGCATTAAATTTTAGTTTCCTTTTTTTATAAAATTTTCAATAATAAATAAAATAAAAATTATATATTTCAGTTTTTAATATAGATTTATATTGTTATCTTTTTAGATTTATTTTCCTATTTTTATCTTTTAATTTTCAGCAAAAGTTTTATCTTCCCATTTTAAATATTCAAATTCTCGAAAAATATATCTATAATCGCTCCTATTGATTTTCGATAAAAATAAATTGCCTATTTTTAGTAGTTTAATGTTACATCATATTTATTAAATTTTATTTTTCTAAATATATTTATACTTACTCATTTTAATAAAAAAAATTAAAATTGGAAAATTTTTAGGCTAAACACTTTATATAAATGTTCAATTTAGTTATTATATGGTATTGTCCAAAATACCACTTACTCCTTCTTTAGAAAGAAATAATGATTATTTATTTCTTTAGTATTGTACATAATTATAAAAATGGCTGAAGACCCAACCTTGGTCAAATTAGAAGTCTGCCAAGGCATAAATATGAATAAACCTACTCGTCCATCGGACATGGGAGAACATCAAGTAAATTTTCCTAGAAATGAATTTAATGGATTTTAAACTTTTTCAAATGGATGATAAAAGTGTCTTTTTAAATGGATACATTGAGAAGGATATATATGTTGAACAACCTCCTAGTTTTATTGATTTTAAATATCCAAACTATGTTTTTAAACTTAAAAAGGTCCTTTATGGTTTAAAACAAGCTCCTAGATCTTGGTATGAAAGATTAAGCAAATTTCTGCTTGAACAATCTTTCACAAGAGGTCATGTTGACAAAACCTTGTTCATCAAAAGGCATAAGGATGATATCTTATTGGTTCAAGTATAGGTTGATGATATAATTTTTGGTTCAACTAACCATTTGCTGTGCAAGGAATTTTCTATAGCTATGCAGAAAGAATTTGAAATGTCCATGATGGGAGAATTAACATTCTTTCTTGGACTTCAAGTGAAGCAAATGAAGAATGAGACATTTCTCAACCAATTCAAGTATTGCTTTGAAGTGATCAAAAAGTTTGAAATGGAGAAAAGTAAAGATGTTGCAACTCCAATGACAACAGCAAACTATCTTGATTCAGATGAAAATGGAAAGAGGGTTGATGAGTCAAAATTTAGAGGAATGATTGGATCATTATTGTATTTGACAGCTAGTAGACCAGACATAATGCTAAGTGTGTGCTTGTGTGTAAGATATCAAGTAAATCCTAAAGAATCACACCTAACAGCAGTCAAAAGGATCCTCAAATATCTCAAGGCAACACCAAAAGTTGGTCTTTGGTATCCTAAAGGTGCATCAATTAATATTATTGGTTATTCTGATTCTGACTTTGCAGGATGTAAGTTAGATAGAAAAAGCACTAGTGGAACTTGTCATCTACTTGGAAGTTCATTAATCTCATGGCATTGCAAGAAACAATCTTGTGTTGCTTTGTTAACTGCTGAAGCTGAATATATCTCAACTGGAAGTTGTTGTGCACAAAGTCTATGGTTGAAGCAATAATGACAAGATTTTGGAGTTGAATTGAAAGAAATACCTTTGCTATGTGACAACACAAGTGCTATCAACATTTCAAAGAATCCAATAATGCATTCAAGGACCAAACAAATGTGGAAAATAAGAAACACTCGCACTTAACCAAGAGGGGGGGTGAATTGGTTAACCTTGGTAAAATAAAATTTTCTTTTAACAATATCAGAGTTTGAAATCAGAGTTAAATGCCCTTTGGATCTTTATCACAAAACCAATTCAAAACTTTATTCAAAAATCAATTGAAAGCTTTATCCAAAATCAATTGAAAGCTTTATCCAAATCAATTGAAAGCTTTATCCAAAATCAATCCAAGATTTGTTATGCCTAAAGAATAAACTTTCAAAGAAGATTTCACAACACACAAGATATAATTCACACAAGATATGATGTAAACTGCAGAATATAAATCAAGAGACAAGATTTATGCTGGTTCAGCTCAAAACCTAGGAGGCTACATCCAGTTTCTTCCACTCAACACTAGAGTAGAGTTCCACTATTGCAATTATGTTTCTTACAAGCAATTACAAGCTTCTCTTCCTCAACCCTAGAGGAAGTTCAGAGATCTAAAACCCTATTAGATCCTTAGAAGCCAAACCCACACTGAGAAACCTACTCAGCAGACCTTGGAGATACCCTATCTCCCTTGGAGAAACACTATCTCCTCTTGCAAGAAAAACTAAATACAATAGAATCAACAAATTACAAAGTTACTGCAGAAAACTTAATACCCACAAAGAACCAGGAAAGAATTCACCTGATGATCCGAGATTGAAATGCATATGAATGACAAAACCCAGGTTGAATGCAAGACAAATATGCAGAACAACTTTCCTAGACCTTTGTGAAAAAGTAGATTGCTTCACTAACAAGATTAGTAACCCATGAATAGCTTAATGGAAGCAAAGCTCAAATAACCTAGAAGAATGCCTCAGTGATTCCTTAGAAAGCTCAGAACATCGAAAAGTTTTAAGTTCAATCTCAATCTCTGTTATTTTTTCATCACAAAAGGCAAGGGTTATATATATAGATATTTTCGTAACGAAAATAATCGATTAAGAACGCTCCAGATGCTCTTATAATCGATTAAATCGTCCTTTGGTATTCTCAGGATTTCATTAAACGGGTTAAATAATCGATTCACCCGTGGTGTAATCAATTAAAGCAGACTAAGCTAAAGTCCTGATAATGAAGTGTAATTGATTACATTTATGTGTAATCGGTTAAAGCAGTCCTATGCTAAAATCATGTTTGTGAAAGATAATCGATTTCATCCATTGGTAATCAATTAAAGCAGCGTGATGCAAAACATGAATATACTAAAATAATCGATTACAGTAAGTGGTAATCGATTAAGCCAGAGTGACAGTATTTTTCAACTAAGTAAGTAATCGATTTCAATATCATGGTAATCGATTAAAACAGTCACAAGGCCAATTTCTATGTATGTGATATTTCATGTAATCGATTAAGTTGCTACAATAATAGATTAAAGTGTTTATGTTTGATTTTCCAGAAAACTCATGAACAAAATAATCGATTGTGATAAGCCAGTAATCGATTAAAACGACTATTTACTATCTTTTAGAAAACATCAAGCTTTTTCCTAAGTTTCAAACCAATTACTTAGCTTCTATATGATGCAATGCTTAATTAATATATGAATGATATGTAATCAACACTTGG
>PYAF01000008.1:112619-124270 GCA_007407185.1 Glycine tomentella
TTACTTAAAGCCTTTGTGATGTAATGCTTAAATGAATATGAATGGTATGCATGCAAGGACTTGGATCAACAGAAAGCTTTCTTTCCTTTTACATTTAATCACAATCTTCATCTTCAAGCCTTCAAGCATGTTGAAAGTCAAAACACTTCCAAGTCTTCAAGTTGCATCAATCTTCAAGTAGCTCCCCCTCAAATCAACACCCCTGACTTAGGTAGATTTCTAAGTATTTCTCCCTCTACAATTATTACAATTTTTTCTCCCCATTTAAATAAACAGAGTTATTTCTCATTTCTCCCCCTTTATGATATGATAATTACAATTATTTCTCCCCCTATTTGGCTTATCAAAGACAAAAAAATATTTATAGAAAGAACAAGGAGAATAAAAGGAGAGAACAGTACTTGTATTAATGAAAATAAGCAAGCAGTAAATTAATCAAATGAAATATAAAACCAGGTAAACAAAGCATAACATAATCAACAAATAGAAAGAAAACACAACAACCTAAGCTAGTTTTTCAAAGTCATCATTGTAATGACCCGCCTTGTCGCTATGGCATCACAAACTCTAGTCGTGTAAATTTCAAATTTTAATTAAAACTCTATTAATCTGAGTATGAAAATGGTAGTAAGTTTTTCGCAATAATACAATCATCATACACACGATACAACTACAACAATTGAATACATATGTATAGATATACTATATCAATACTCATCATTCACCTGTTTAGAACTTAATTTAGTTTTTACATGTAATTACAAATCAAAATATACATGTCTACAAAAAGGATTAAGGGACTAACTATGAGAGAGTTAATTAACAAAACACAACTCTTTCTAAAAAGAGTTCCAACGTCACCATGTCGACTTGGCGGCTCTAACAAAAAGAAGATCTTTCTCCAAGGTCACCTACTGCTACTCATCTGCTCTCACGAACGAAGGTTCATGATCATCACAGGTACCAACCACATAGTACAACAAATACAAGGGTGAGTTTATTATATAAAATCAATAAACATCAGATAGAAGCAATTGGGAGGATACAATTTTACCCATCAAAATCATTAACAAAATTCCAATACACACTCAACAAACCAATCATTCAATGTATTTCACAACTCAAACAATCATCTATATAATGATGCATGCACCTGACTCATTTATCAGCATGCATTGGCCATTCCCCCACTCGGTGATAAGCCAGTGTCGCTAGGGAATTCCAAACCTGATGACCCCTTAGTACTTGTGTTCTCAGCCCACTGAAACCCACAGGTACACAAGTGTCTTCATTCTATTTTCACACATACAATGAAGTATGAAACATGGGCATCATCAATGTATGATCTGGCTAGGAACAAATGCTTCCTCGCAAGGGTAACCCGTCATGCACCCCCATGTACATACGTAACACACCAATGTGAGCTCATCGATGCACTGATCGTGGCTAGGAACAAATCCATCCTTGCAAGGGTAACCAACTAGTCATTGCATCCCATGTGTACATACATAGCCTACAACCATGGGCACCATCAATGTATGACCTGGCTAGGAACAAATCCTTCCTCGCAAGGGTAACCCGTCATACACCCCCATGGGTATCCATGTATATTCACACACAATGACATTGTTCACATCAACATTTTCTGTCGTCAATGTCATTATCAACCTCAACATCATATCATCTCAATATCATCATCCATATCAATATCATCTCATTTCAACATCACCAACCACGTCAACATTATCTCATTTGAACATCATCAACAACATCACAAGCAATCACAATTCACATCTATACATAATACATATGTCTGAGATTCACATTCCCCAGGTCTTCAGACAATCGAAATTTTATACATTCACAATTCATCATATCACAAGACTCATATTTTTAGGGAAATTTTAAATTAAGGAGGATAACTGCAATATATAAAACACACTCTTATGCCCATTAAAAAATTTATTAAATAATCAAGTAGGAAAACATATTATAAAAATTTGGGCAGAGTCTCCTCTGTAATTAAGACTTTTCCCAAAAATCCAATCATCACAATAATAATATCATTCACAGTTTTATCCATCAACAAGCCAATTCATCACATCCCATTAGTTAAAAATAGTTTTTCTTGAAAACAAGCACACACATGAACAAACACATGTCAATCATAAATACATCGCATCCCATTAGTTAAAAACGTAGTTTTTCTTGAAAACTAGCACACAGTAGGGACAGACAGTTATCTTTATAGTTGGACTCCCTAGCCCCCAACTGTGTTATCAAAACTGTAACCAGGTAATAAACTCCCCTTACCTATCTAGGGGTTCTTCTTGTTACAGCCTAGCGGTGTTGTTTCGTGATCCTTCGAATACGCGTGCTTGTCCGAATGCAAAGCTCTATATACCAAATTGAATATAACTTAGTATAGATTTCAAAGACATACTGAACATTAACATTTGGGGTTAAATACCCACTCAAATTTAAAAAAAGATGCTAAAATGGTGTTCTGGGAGTCCACATCAAAAGACATCATTTTGAAATTTCGATCACACCAATGTGACCAGGGTTCAACAAGGATCACATAAATGGCATCAGTTTCATAAAAAAGAGACTTTTACAACATCTCATTTTGAAAGGGGTTTTTCAAAGGAAGTGTAAAACTCCCAACAACAGTACCCAAAACACAAGAGACACTAATAAAAGCTTAAACTAGCTAGGAGAAGATAAAGGAAACCAAGGTTACCTCAAGAAAACCAAGAAAGAAGGATTTGGAAGCTCCGTTCTCTACCGAAACTTTGAGAAGAGTTTCAAATATTCCGCTCCAATTAAGTGGTTCTTCTCCGTCCGAGGTCTCGTGGCAAACAACGGCGACCCGTGGTTGTCTTCGTTGGCTGTGGGTGGTAGAGGAGAATGGTGGGGGAGCTTGGATCTGTTTGCAGGAGGAAGAACCTCCATATTTGTAACTTGGAAGCTTAAAAACATATTCAACACCGCCTTAACTCACCCAGGCGAGCCAAATAGGCTTCAAAAACTCGCCTGGGCGAGCTAGCCCAATTCTAGAATTTCTGTTTTAGTGAAAAATTAATTTCTCATGCTACATATATTATTTTCACAATCCCAATGGTAAAAAGTTACATACTTGGGTTAGGAACCTATATTTAAAATGTGAAGAAGATCCAACGGTTAACCAAACTAAAATGATGATTTTACTAAAATAGGTTTCGGATCAAATTCAGAATCACTCAATTACAACTCAGTTCAAACAAACTCCACATAACTTGACATCTACACCAAGCAATTGCACATGAATAATTCACATAACATTTCAACTAATCTAAACTAATCAAATAGTCAAATAACACAAGAAATACATTAAACATCTTTTTTCAGTTATCGAAATTTCAGGGTGTTACAATCATGGACAAGCCTAGCCTCTATGTTTTCCAGTCTAGATTTCATCTCTTCCATAGATGAATTAGTCTCAGCCCTATGCTCATGAAGCAAAGGCAGTAGAGCATCCATCTTTTGAATCATGAGTGATTCAAAAGGACTGTAAGATGGTTGAGTAGGGCCTTTAGCTTCTTCTTCTTGATTAGCTTCCTCTTCATCACCAACAGGAGGGATTTGTTGTCCAGCCATCTGCCATTCATAGGGAGTTTTGACAATCCCAATGTAATGCCCCGTATGCATCCGGTTCATTAACATTCATTTATGGTCGTTAAGTGTAGCAATTAATTAAGACTAATCAATTCGAAAGCGATAAACAAAATGACGTCATCATACCTCATCAACAATAACATCTTTATATTATGTATGGTAATTACACGCTTCATACAACCAGAGGACCAAAATAAGCCATATAAATATATCAAAATAGTGGTGGTACAAAATAAGGTATCATATACCCTGTCCTTTCAACATACATCAGTATCACTCAGATATACAACATGTACAAAAAGCACACTAATTGTGCATCCTCCCCTCAGGGGTACAAATACAGGCATAACAAGAGAAATGAGCCAACATGCTCTCAAAATATATGGCTAAGGTTCACACAGAACCTTATCCTTACTCGGGCCTCTTGCCTTGAGATCCACCGTCCGCTCACTGAGCATCACCTGTAAAATATAATCCCCACACACAGGGTGAGATACAAATCTCAGTAAACTCAAGGTTCTTGAAGGTCTTTCCTCCCCCTAGTTCACTTCCATGGCACATAGCATTAAAATTGGCATCACACATACAATCCAGCCATCACGACTCTCATAATCCATATCACATGTATATCACAACATAGGTGCCATTTCGTTGGGCGCTACCAAAATCAGGAATGCAACACAGATATAACAAATATATATACACATATAACATTGCCTGAGAAAGATCATCCACTGAAGGGCACATTCTCTCAGGACTTTCCACATCATTGCTTGAGAAAGATCATCCACTTAAGGGCACATTCTCTCAGGACTCTGCGGACATTTCTTGAGCAAGATAATCCACTAAAGGACACATTCCCTTAGGACTTCATGCCAATGCCTGAGAAAGATCATCCACTGAAGGGCACATTCTCTCAGGACTTACTTAGACATCCATGACACTTCCGAGGGAAGATCATCCACTTAAGGGCAAATTTCCAAAGGAAGTTCATAAGTAATCTATTCTACTGGCCAGAGAATCTCATCAATCACATAACATATCATCACAGTGTACATCATATACATGTTCTCAATAAAAGCAGTAACACAATTTCAATACACATGCATCATGACATACAATAACCATTACTCCCTCGGAGTATGGTGGAACACAGTCAATGGGAAACACTCCCAAGAACAAAGAGCTTACCTGCTCTCAGCGCTACACTGGCTCTCTCGGCTTCGTGGTCACAACCACCATTAATCTCCGTATCACGTCCTACATAAAGGCATATAAACAATCAATAACGCTTCTCAACCGTTAGAACAAAAAGAAATGCTATTCCTTTCCATTTAACCCTCTTTGTCCTCTATCTTAAAGTTATCAGAACTAACCACCTATTAGGCGACTCATAGACCCTCAGCAGGATCTATCTCGGCCTAAGCAAGGAACTAGAGTCTCCCAAAGACTCTGCATAAGCCAATTCAAAGAGTTCAACACTCTATTCAGGCCAAAACTCAAAGATTAACAATATGGCTAAAACGGTTACTTCAACAGAATTTCACCGTTTATATAGCCTCTTGAGCACATATTGTACAAGCATCAAGGCTCATGCATGCCATAAGATCACCAATTTAACCAACATTCATCCTACACATACATTCTTCAGAGACAAATTCCAAAGTCCATAAAAATTATGTTTCAAGGCTAATCATTCATCACAACAACCTCCTGAGCATACTTTTCTAAAGGAGCTAAGCCTAATTCCAGCTCTAACTCAAATGGTTCAATTCACCTCAAGAACAAATTCTCAAATAATCGGTAGAATTTGTGCTTCTTACCTCTAAATCGACAAGGAAGGCTAGAGGGCAACTTCTCCAAGCTTGGACATCCGTAAATTGCCTCCTTTCCCCACCAAACTCAAGTTTTGTGAAGTTCCCTAGAGAAAACGATCTCTCCATTTGATGGTTTTTAGAGGAAAATGATGATGGAATCTAGCTCATAGGATGATTTCCTTCAAGTTTCATGTTGGGTGTGAAGTGTTTTGTTCAAGGAATGAAGGTTTATGAAGCTTTCCCCATTCAATAATGGTGGAAAACGAAGGAGGAAGAAGAAGAAGGGTTTTTGGTTCACAAATCGTGCAATTGGGCCTTTTATAGTGACCCTGATTGCATCCTGGTGCTAATCGCGCAACTGTGACGCTAACTGTGCCAGATTCCAGAGAAAATATGCTTTCTAGTGCACTTTTGGTGCTAACCGCGCCATTTTGGCACTAATCACGCCAGATTCTAGAGAAAATATGCTTTCTGGTGCACTTCTGGCGCTATCCGCGCCAGGAACAATTCCGTCGCTAACCTTTTTTTTTTAACCTTGGTTATTATACCCAAGCTTGTTAAGATGTTTCTCTTTAATGAGGCTATTGCTGGAGTTTGTGTTGTCAACAAGCTCATTAGATACATCTACATTGAAGTAGTCAATGAATCTAGAGACTAAAACAGCATATGGAAATGCATAACTCACCAATCTTTTGGATTTCAGCATAGTTTCCTCAAGGATGAGGATCCTGTTCATCTGAATGAAATTCTTCATACCATACACAAGCTATATGTCTTCATTTGTGGCTTGTGCATGATTTGTTGACCTAGGGGTCAAGATGTATGTGATGATATAATGAAGAAGTCTATATTCATGAGTCATAGGAACAGTACTAAGCCTCAGCTTCAGCCTCATTTGAGGGTCAAGAAGCATCCCTTTATAGGTTTCTATCCTATTGTAACCCTTAGCCTCCTCCTCAAATTTCCTTTCACCTACAAAGGAAATGCCAGCAACTTCTTGCCAAACCTCAGGAGTGATTTCCATGGCCACTCCATTAACTTGAGACAAGATTGTCCCATCCATAGAAGCTCTAGCACAGGTGTAGAACACCTTCACTAATTCAGGGTAAAAAGTACCCTTCATCTCAACAAATTTCTTCAATCCCTGGGCTTCAATCATAGTAGGGAATTGAAACCTTCTCTAGTAAACCATGCAAGGTCAAGGTGTTTAGGAGGGCAAATAAGTTTAGTGGCATTAAACTGTAGGTAGTTTATTTTCTCACGTTCACTAGAAAACCAATGATCTAACCTATTCATTGTAGGGTTAGAGGTTTCAACACTTTTCTTTTAGAGGTTTTTGATCTCTTAGGAGCATACATGGTGAATACAGAGGTAGGAATACAAGAAGTAGAGTATCTAGACTCAGAAGATGAGAAAACAGAACCATAACCATAGCAAGGCTTAAGATTAAAGAAGAGAATGGTGTGATTTATCTCTTTAGCAAAGTTGTATTTATAGATGGTTATGGGCTCCAAAGTTTGAAATTTGAAATGAGTAACTGTTGTTTCGAATTAACCCACTAACATAAAAGCTCAGAAGATTCAAATTTTTGAATTTGGTGGTAGTTGGGCAGTTACAATTTCCAAAATATCTTTCAGATTTTGTAGTAACTCCATGAATAATCGATTACGAGTTTATGTAATCGATTAATTCATAACAAAATAGGTTTCTACAGAGTGATGTAATCGATTAACACGAGGTGTAATTGATTAAACCAGTGAGTGATTCATTTTAGGCAGATGAAGTGTATGCGATTACAATATGTGGTAATCGATTATTCCAGTGAAATGTAATGTTTAAAAGATTTTTCAGCTTGTGTAATCGATTAATTCGATGACGTAATCGATTATTCCAGTAAATGTTATTTTTTGAAGTCATTTTAGATGAAGAATAATCGATTATTTCATCTCTGTAATTGATTACATAAGCTCAAAATTCATTCTAAAAGGCTTTTAAAGTCCATTTAATCAATTATTCAGAGTCTTAATCAATTATTATAGTCAATATATTAGTATGAACAATAATTATGCAGCATATTTCGAATTTATAACATTTGAGATGAATGACCAATAACTGATGCAATCTCATGTAGATGAGCACATAAACAGCAAGCTAACACACACTAGATTCATCTAGAATTGCTAGCATGTTTCTAAGTGAATAGAATCTATCTCTTGCTAAGGGTTTAGTAAAAATATCAACTAGTTGATTATTAGTTTCAACAAACTCAATTTTAATGTTACCCTTTTGAATGTGAT
This sequence comes from Glycine tomentella, assembly GCA_007407185.1. Classification (NCBI taxonomy): domain Eukaryota; kingdom Viridiplantae; phylum Streptophyta; class Magnoliopsida; order Fabales; family Fabaceae; genus Glycine; species Glycine tomentella. The sequence continues at coordinate 120,391 of PYAF01000008.1, forward strand.
CTCTGAGATAGTGATGTCTGATTTCTATGTGTTTGGTCCTTGAGTGCATAACTGGATTTTTAGAAATGTTGATAGCACTTGTGTTGTCACTGATGGAGTGCTTTTAGTTAAATATTTTTCTATCCTTCTTAGCTTAATTGAATTCTCTTGGACTTTTATTTTTCCATTCTAATTCAATTTTTGTCTTAGGCAAGTAAGTGGGCTTAATTGCTAATTGTAGTGTATTTTCGAATTTTATGCTCACTTGACCTATCTGCCTTGTATAGGACTTATAGAGCTCTAAGGAACTCCAAATAGAGCGTTCTAGTAGTCCCTGGAAAGATAACGAAAAGATCTACAAGTTTATCAGAAATAAGCCGAGGCTAATTCTGCCATTTTGAGGGTCATTTTTGGCTTTGAAGTCAGAATCACTGCACTTATATTTTGGGTTGCGAATTTGATTTTTATGGTTGTAAATAGAAAATAATTAGAATTGATGGATTTTGTTCATGGCCCATTCTTTTCTTCAGACTTAGTCACTACATATTAGTGACATTGGACAGATTTTGACACACATTACACTACATTTACATTACATTTCATTTAATAAAAATAGTTTTACATTTTCTCTCTTTAAGTTTTATAATCAAAGCCCTTGTTCTTCATTTTCTCTCAATTGTTCTTCATTGTTCTTCATCTTCTTCATTTTCATTTTGCTATTCTTCCATTTTCTTGCACTTACTTCATGTGGCTTTCCTTGGTGATGATCATGGAAGGATAAATCATTAATCAATCCAAGGATCCAACCCAAGCAAGAAGAGAATTGGAGTTCCGGTTTAGTATTTCGAATTCTATTTGAATGTTCACCTTCTTCAATTTCTATTTTGTTTTCATGATTATGAATGCGTTTAGGATTGAAAGTGGATTAGGTTATGGATTCATGTCCTAATTTCAATTATTAATCACTGATTAATTGGATGATAGTTCAGTTAGGGTTGTGATTTCAATTAAGTTGGAGTTGATTCGATTGAATTGCTTCTAGTGAGATTGAATGAATGTTCATAATAGGATAAATTCATCAAAACTATGATGATTCGAATAGTTTGGTTTGGTGAATTGGATTGATGCTCTTTAATCTGCTTTACATTACTTGTTATCAATTCTACTAGTTTTTGCATTGTTCTTTAATTTTAGCTTGTATTTTCATATGTTTTAATTGTTGCACACAAATTGTTCGATAAAATCCCCTTTACTGTTATTAGTGATTTGAAGCTAGAACCATATTGATAGTGTCTCTAAGTCAACCTAGGTTAATCCTATACTACAGAATTAGCATAGTTAATTTGTTTTGGAGCGTTTCGGCGAACGCATATCAAAACTGGCGTCGTTGCCGGGGACACGGTTCATTGTGTGCTAGCTATAATTCACTGTAATTAGTTCATAATAGTAGTTATAGTTATTGCATTTTTACATTTTGTTGCACAACCACACTTTATTACATGATCACATGCTTGTTGTTGCTCATTATGAAGTGTGGGTGATAAGTTTCACATTTGCTGTCAGAAAAACAGAGGAAAAATCCAGCCGGCGCTAACAGCGTGACCATCCATGTTGATTCTTTAATAGCTATAACCTTTGGTTGCCATGATCTTTTAAGGCATTTCAGAATTTTGATGTTTAACTCTTCAACATCAAAAGTCTTTCCAAGACCAAGAAGATGCTTCACTATGTGAGTAAACCTTGTTTGCAACTAAGATATGGTTTCTGTGGAGTTCATCACAAGCATCTCATACTCATGAATCAAGACGTGTTTCCTTGATCTTCGTACATCCTCTGTACCTTCATGAGTGACCTTTAACATATCCAACATTTCTTTAGCACTTGTTTGATGTGTTGCAAACACATCTTAGTTTTATGCTAGTTTTAGGTTATAATTCAGTAAAATCCTTAGGAATATAGGTTATAATTAGTTTAATTGTTGTTTATATTTAATTATATCTCATTTTAGTACCAAGTTGTGATTTCAGGGCCAAAAAGAGGAGAATCAAGCAAAGAAAGAAGAAAAGCAAGTTGAAGGTCTCACGCGGATCGCACCATATCCCGCGCGAGTCGCGCCATAGGCCAAAATACAAGCCCCAAACTCGAACAAGCCACGCGGATTGCGCCAAGTCTCGCGCGATTAGCGCCATACACCTTAAAGCAGACAGTCAACTCGAAGACTCCACGTGATCAGCGTGGAAGCCCACGCTAGTAGCGCCACAAATTCGAAGAAGCCACGCCATCAGCATGAGATCCCGCGCGAGTAGCGTGGAAGCATTCAAGGACCAGCCAAATCAGCTCGAAGACTTCACGCTGTTAGCGTGGAATCTGTGCCATCAGCGCCATAGAGCCGCAAGTCCCACACGAGTCGCGCCACGAAGATACTGTTGCCTTATGTAAAAATATTCGGTTCGAAAATTGGCACAGGAAGAGGCTTTGTTACCCAAATTAAACCATTCTATAAAAGAAAGGCCTCTGGGACTGAAGAGGGGACGCTGGATATCAGATTTTATCATTCTAAACCTCTGAAATTCATTCCTACATAGAATCAAGGCTAGGGTTTTTACTACAGAATCATGTTTTCTATGACAGCTTTTGTGTTCTTGATGCCTATGTCAGGCTAAACTCTGTATTGTGGTTAGGCCAAGAGCCGATGTGAACTCCTCTGTAACTTGACTAGTATTGAATGAGATTGTCATGATTGTTTTATTTTACTCTGTTCTTAACTGTTTTATTCTTATTTAAAACTGGCCATTTTATTTAAGTACTGAGGGTTAGGATTCGCAATAGGGATGTTGGGATTCTAATTTCTGACCCAAGCAAGATAACAATTGTTCATTGCCTAGGGATAGGGATGCGTGATTGCAGAAACTTATAATATAGTCTTTTAAATGCTTAACTTGATAGAATTCACTAAGGGATTAGGTTTTTGATTCAGGTTAAAGGGTTAATTCACTAAGGGATTAGGGGTTAACTAAATTAGGAAAGATTTATTCTCTGAGCAATCAGAAATGATCAAACTTGATAACCAGTTAAGTGAAAGAGGTAGGGAACAAAGGGGATTGCGTCTTGACCACAATTATTCCGTCCATTAGTTACAACTCTCTCTTTATTTGCAATTTACTTCTTTTAATTTCCGCTCTTATTCAAACATTCAACCACTCAACAACAATTCTTTAAAACATTTTCCTTTTCTGTTCCAATTGCTTAGACTGCTAATTACTGTGATTTCACACCAATCCCTATGGAGACAATACTTACTTACCCACTTTATTACTTGAAACGAGCGGTGCACTTGCCGTGTCGCAACAAGTTTTTGGCGCCGTTAACGGGGATTGGTAAATTGATTTTACAGTAATTTTAATCTTTGAAATTGGAATTTTGTTACTAATCGCTTCTCTGAGTTTTATGTGAGGTTCGGTCAATTCTGAGGAGTTACAGTTCGATCCTGAAATAGAGAGAACTATCAGAAGGAGGCTAGCCAGACAAAGAAGGAGAGAAGCTGAAAATTTTGACTTTGATTCAATCCCTGAATTAGAGTCTGAAGCGGAGATGGCTGAAGAACAGCATAATCAGCCAAGACCAAGACCAGAGGATGAACTAATGGAGGATATTCTGGCTCCTATGTTCACAAGACCAAACTCCAGTATTGTGAGACCACCGATCCAAGCAAACCACTTTGACATTAATCCTTCATTGATTGCTTTGGTGGAACGCAGTCAGTTTGGTGGGGAAGACTTTGAAGACCCTCATGATTTCATTGACAGATTTCTGAGAATCTGTGACACTATCAGACACCAAGGGGTTTCAGATGATGCTGTAAGGTTAAGCCTATTCCCTTTTGCTGTTAAGGGACATGCAC
>PYAF01000009.1:7538-42618 GCA_007407185.1 Glycine tomentella
AAAGAAATCCTTATTTTAATATTTACTAGAAGTTGCTTGTTATTTTGCTATTTACTAAAGTTGGTATGTTGAGTATTAATTAGATGTTCATATTAAAGGCTATGTGAGGAGTGTGGATTCTATGAAGTTTACATGTTATATGAATTATCATTAAATCCATGTGTTGTTGAGTGTTTCTGAATACATACACAACATGTTGGGCTGAGTTCTATACAAGATTATAATGAATAGTTAACATACATGAGAACTAAATTAGAGACTAATGGTAAAGAAGAATAATTAAACCATTCATGCATTTTCATATGCATATGCCTAGCGGGGGTTAATCCGTGGTGTTATGCCTGGCGGGGGCTAATCCGTGGAGATGTTGTCAAATAGCTGAACTGAGTCCACGCGTTCAAAGGTGTTATGAGCTTGGGGGTAGTTGAGACAGGGAGGACCACACCACCATGATGATCACATAGGTGGAGGTGACTATCCTACGCGCCCCTGGGCTACCCAGACTGGTTGGATAAGTTTATTTGTGCCACCAGAGAGGGTGAGACTATCTTGACTGTGGCCATTGATGATAATTTAATAAGCTGAGATCTCAGTCATGCATCATTTAATAAAGAAAACATGCATCAGACATTATGAACATTGATTTATGATTATTCTACTATTAATCTGTATTTTACTATTTTGTGCTGTTGAAAACCTGTTGATTTATCTAAACTGTGTTTATTATGTACTTACCCCTATGTTGTGTCTGTGGTTGACACCTGTGATGACCCCAATTTACTTGGGTGAGCAGAAAGACAGTAAAGAGCTGAGATGATGTGATGGTGAAGCTTGGATGATTTGCTTGCTGTACTTGGCTTGGTGTATTTTGGCTTGATGTATTGTTACCCTGGTTTGATGGTATTGCCTCTGAAGTTATGTAATTTGTATGAGACTATTTTAGTGATGGTCTGTATTTTATTTTGGAAGACTGTACACGAACTGTTATATTTAGGCTGTTGTATTAAACTATATAGAGACCACGTCTGTTGATGAATTTATGTACGTAATAGTTTAAATAAGCCGGTTTCGAATATCAATTTTACGTAAAAGAAATACGTAGAAAAAAAAATTTCGTCAATTAAAATGAACTAGATTAAATACGTCAATTAAACGAAGTCGTTATAATAGGCAGATACAAAACCAAACACAGATAAACAGGAGGAAACATCCCATCATAACAACATAAAGTTTTGTACATATACATTTCAGAATCTAGACCACATCTGTGGTCATACAACATAATATGTACAACACCATGGGTGTACACACACACCCTTTCCCTACACAGGGAGTACAAGACATAACACAAAACTCTTCTGATCTTCTATCTGCAGCCCTCCTCCATGTCAGCCACTCTACTAGGGCCTCCTGCCCCGTGACTGCTCCTCTCCTCTAGAAGAAGCACCTGAAAACCACAACCCCACACGGGGTGAGATAAACATCTCAGTAAACTCAGGGTTCTGGGAGATCCTCCCTTACCCTGGTTCACCTCCAAGCATACACATATACAAAACCAGAAATAAGGCCTAGGACATCACCCTGGCTCTCAGAACCCGGCTACCGGGTAGCATCAAACAAGTGTCATCACTGGACACAATCAATCTCAGAGGTGCAACACCTCACACTGGCTCTCACAACCGTCTCACAGAGATACCATCACAGAGTGTCAACTACTGGACACTATCATACCAGAGAGGCACCGCCTCATGAACTATACAAAGCATGGCCTGAGTCAACCACTCAGGACTTAACTCATCCCGATATGGCTCATCTAAGAGACTCTAGGCTCTCATCCCCTTGGGAGGCCCTCTCTTAGAGATACAACATATCTGTACACAGCCTGGCCTGGGAAAGAACATCCTTACAGGGCAATCACCTCCAGGACTTTCATATACACTGGCCTGGGAAAAAACATCCACATAGGGCAATCACGTCTAGGACTTTCACAAACACATGCGTGAGAGAGACTATCCTCATAGGGAGCTCTCATCCCTCAGGACTTCTGCTCAATCACTTGCCTGAAAGAGATCATCTCACACGGGAGGCACTCATCCTTCAGGGCTTCCAAATCCACTGCCTGAGAGAGATCTTCCACACAGGGAGCACTCAATCCCTCAGGACTTCCAATCCCGGTCTGAGGAAGATCATCCACACAGGGAGCACTCAATCCCTCAGACTATCAGTCCATTACTTGAGAGAGATCATCCACACAGGGAGCACTCAATCCCTCAGGATACACAACCACTGCCTGAGAGAGATCATCCCACACAGGAGGCACTCAATCCCTCAGGACTTCCTCAGAACCTGTTCTACTGGCCAGAGAATCTCATATCGCACGATACTATTCCAGTATCATCTTATCTTAATCACAGACCACCACCATGGTCTTTGTCTCGTAGAGAATTCATAGAACACCCACACAATGTTCATCCATCAAAAGGCCCAAGGCCAATCACACCTGTACCAACAGGTGTATCATCCCCTTCACACTCTCTCAGTGTCTATCCTGGGGTTTAGTCTCATACAAATGTATTTTAACACCATCCCGGTGTGTGGCTAATCATAAACAACAATAAGCCACCAGGGCTTTTCTTTCTGAGATCCATATGTGTATATATATATATTATAACATCAATAGGCCACATTAGCCTTTTCATGCAACATATATCAATTGCATAAAGTAATAAACCATCACCCCACTTGGGTGGCAAACTAGAGAAAGGGATTCAATCCCAGAACGATGAGCTTACCTAGCAAGCCGTGCCTGCAGCTCCAATCCTGAATGATGGCCTGCGTCCCTAACACCCACAGGGTCGAGCCCTACCAAGGCACACAACGCAGATTACAGACCATACAAGCATATAAACAAACATAAGCTCATGAAGCAGTCATCAACTGCCACTAAGAAAGGAACCTCAGTCCTTTCTATCAACCCAAGTCATCTACCCTTAGGTTCATCAGGCTCCTTCATCACAAGCCTTTCAATAGACCCTCAGTGGTCTATCTCAGATCCATCAGGGCCTCAGAGCCCCCACAGACTCAACATCAGCCATCCACAATGAGCTTATAGCTCTCACAACCCAACAACTCAAGGGTTTCTGTAAGGACCCTCATTCTTGGCACCTAACCCCGCGCGGTCGCGCGGGGATTCACATCAGAAAACCCTTTTAAGGGTGTGGCGCGAATGACGCCAGGGCTGGCGCTGATCGCGCCAGACCCACTGGAAAGTGGTGCCTGGAGCGCCAGATTCACGCTGATGGCGCCAAGATCTCTGGAATATGGCGCCAGGGGCGCCAGAACGGTGCTGGTAGCGCCAGATTCTCTGGAGGTCCACGCCAGGGGCGCCAGAGGTGACGCCAGTTTTCCCAGCCGGCGCTGATAGCGCCAGGTGTGGCGCTAAGGGCGCCAGAGTCTCTGGAAGCTGGCGCGGAAGTGGCGCTGATGGCGCAAGACCACCGACATAGTGGCGCGGATAGCGTGGGAGCTGGCGCGGATCGCGCCAGAGCTCGGGCAGTGACACTATTTAAGGCCAAAAATGCGAAAATTGAGAGGAAAAGATTGTCTTCTTCCTCCTTGGACCTCCAACCTCCATTAGAGCTTACTCCAAGCTTTCTAGGACCTTTTAGCTTGGTTAAAACACCTCCCTATGACCTTTAATCCCTAGAGAAACCTTTGGAAAGCTATAATCCTTCAATTGTTTTCTTGAAAACCCCTTGTGATAGAGAATTGAATTCTCAAGGAAAACTCAGAGAACTTGTGAGTGGCGAGGACCCACGACATATAAAGGACGCTAGAGCTTGAGAAAGCTGTCCTGAGGTCTTTTGAGTCGTCACTGAGGTAAGATACTCAAGTTTCTCGGTTTAATTTTGATCTTGGAGGGTTTTATGAATAGTGACCCATATTAGCTAGGGCTAGAATTAGCCCAGGGTCCTGTAGAGGAACTTGTTTAGAATGGTTTAGTGATGAAGGATTAGCTTTCAGTTTTTGATTTAGATAACTTTGAATTTTGGCTCTGTGGCTTGTATGTGTGGCTTGTGTGATAAGTCACTTGTGATTTTGGAGCCATGCCAGAGCTTTGATTATGCTTGTGTTGAGCCTGTGAGGCTAGTGGAATGGTGCCTTGGTTAAGTTCTAGGCCGTTCCAATGTTTTTGAACCATGGGGCTGTTGTGAGATTATGCTCTGTTAGATGAGCTGCATAGAGTCTGTGATGACTCAGATGCTTTGTATGCAGCCATGGTGAACCTTGTATGGTCTGAGAGAAGCCTAGTAAGGGCTTGTTCTGATTGAACCCTAGGATAGGGGAATTCTGCTATGTTTTGTTCTGATTGAATGTCTATTGGTTTGATGTTGATATGAGTCTGCATATGCCTTGATTAGGCCTTGATTGTGAGACTGTTGGTGGCGGAAGCCACAGACCAGGGAAAGAACTATAGAGTGAGCCTTTGACAGGTAAGTTCAGAGTCCCTGGGGATGAGTTCCCATCTTGTGTGCCACACCACACTCCGGGGGAGTGGTGGTCATTTCATGATGCATGCATTGGTAGTTGCATCCTCATAATGATATATGTATGCATATGTGCTTGATTTGTGATGTGATATGACTGTGATAGATCTGTTGGCCAATAGATAGATATGGACCTCCCTAGGAGATGGTGGTTTCCTCCTAGCATGGCTGGCTCTTGGTTGAGTTAGCTCCTAGGGGATTGATTCCCACAGGCCAGGGGATTAGAAGTTGAGGTAGCTCCTTCTATTCTCGGAGGTACCATATTTTGTGCATCCATGCGAAGGGTTAGCACCCAATGGGATGGCACAGGTGTGAGTTCCGGACTCCCATTGATATAGGCGTTGAGGTAGCTCCGCTAGGCGTTGAGGCAGCTCCGCCATGTTGTATGATATGCTTATATTGTTATGAGGGCCAGAGGGCCAGGCCAGTGGGCCATTTGCTTGTGATTGCCTGATGTATGTGTTATGGAAGTGGGCCAGGGTGGAGGAGAAGCCTCCATGGACCCTGAGCTTACTGAGATGTGTTATCTCACCCCGTGTGGGGAATTATGATTTCAGGTGACTCTTTTGGAGGAAGAGAGCAGTCTCAGGGCAGGAGGCCCGAGTAGAGATATTTCTGCTTGGCTGATAGCAACAGATGGAGCTTGTAGGCTCATTTTTTATTATTTTTGGTTATATATTGTACCCTTGAGCATGGATGGTGTAGGTGTACACCAGATGATGCTTGTATAGTTCTGTATACCCTTTGTGAGGGCTGATATTCTTTTGTATCACACGATGTGGTGTGAGTTCTGATGTATATGTTTGTACAAAACTATTTCTGATATGTATATGAGATTTCTCTACTGAGTATACTTGTTGTATATTGATAATCTGCCTAAGTTTAGTTATCTGTCTTTATGATTATGTTGTGAGAAACTGGATCAGCAGGGGTGTGCCAAATGTGTTTTGTGTGTGAATTTTATGTGCTTTGGTTTATTCCATACATAATGAATCAAGAAAAGCGATTCTTTGTTTCCGCTGAGTTTTATAAACTATGTTTTAAGCGCTAATCTGATATTATTAATGATAACACGTCGGAGGCCTACGGGGTGTTACAGTTTCCATAGGGCTTGAACGGTCTAAACCACAAGACACCGTTCTCCTAGCCTCTCAGGCACCACAAGCCCATCAACATGGCTCTTGCATGTCTCAATATCAAGTGACTCAATCCAAGTCACACATGCACAACCTAGAGACAAAACCAACATTCACCAAATCACAAACTGAAAGTTAATCCTTCCTCCTCTCATCATCCTAAACACATTTCTCAACTGGACCCAGAGCTAATTCTAGCTCTACCAACAGTGGGTCACTATTCATCAAAATCCCCAAACCATAAATCAACCGAAGAAACTCGAGTTTCTTACCTCAGAACTGATGAGGAAGGCCTATGGGCTACTCTCCCTAGCCCTGGTGCAGTTGAATCACCGTCGTTCCTCACCCAAACTCGAGTTCTCTTCAGCCTCTCTCGGAGAAGGAGCTTCTCTGGGGTTTCAAAGGATATGGAGGAAGGATTCAAGCTCTCTCAAGGTTTCTAGGAGGTTAAAAGGGTTTAGGAAGTGATAAGAGTGAAGAAACAAGGTCAAGGGAGCTTGGGAAGCTCTCCCATGGCTGCAGGAGACTCAGAGGAAGAAGAAGAAGGTTTTCTCCTCCCAAAATCGCGACCTGGCTTTATATACTGGGTCTGCCAGAGGTCCCGCGCTGATTGCGCCACCTTCTGTGACCAGCACAAGAAAAAGGTTTCACACCTTCTGTGACCAGCACAAGAAAATGTGAGTGTCCTTTTAAGCTGCGGGGTAAACCAACCCCGGGAGGACAAGGGTGGATTGTGAACCTAATATGTGGCAGTCATAATCATGTTTTGGCCAAGTCATTCTGTGGACACCCATATGCTGGTCGAATAACTGAGGAGGAAAAAGTGATTGTTGCTGATATGACAAGGTCCATGGTCAAACCAAGAAATATTTTGTTAACTTTGAAGGAGCACAATGCAGACAATGTAACAAGTTTGAAGCAAGTTTATAATGCAAGATATGCATACCGAACACGTACAAGAGGCGATAATACTGAAATGCAACAGCTAATGAAACAACTTGAACGCGACATGTATATTCATTGGCATCGAGTCAAGGATGACAATGTTGTACGTGATTTGTTTTGGGCACATCCAGATGTAGTACAGTTGAGTAATGCATATCATATGGTGTTCCTCATAGATAGTACCTACAAAATAAACAGGTACAAACTTCCTTTACTTGACATTGTTGGTGTCACTCCTACTGGGCTGACATTTTCAGTTGCATTTGCCTATTTAGAGGCTGAACGCATCAACAATGTTGTCTGGGCCCTTGAACGGTTTAGAGAAATTTTTTTGAAAAGTGAATTCTTCCCGAAGGTCATTGTTACCGATAGAGATTCAGCGTTGATGAGTGCTGTGAAATGTGTTTTTCCAGATTCAACCAATTTATTATGTCGGTTTCACATTGACAAGAATGTAAAGGCGAAATGTAAAACTTATGTTAGGCAAAGCCATGCGTGGGATTATGTTATGGACGCATGGGGAAGTGTTGTTGACTGTCCTAATGAAAACGAATATGATCAATGCCTTATGAAGTTTGATATTGCATGTACACCGTGGCCTACATTTGTTGATTACGTGAAGGACACTTGGTTGAGTCCTCACAAAGAAAAATTTGTGACAGCATGGACAAATAAAGTCATGCACTTTGGAAATACAACAACAAACAGGCAAGTTTGTTATTACCATTTTACTTACATTGACATTTCCATAAGTTTATTGTATTCTAATTAATTAATTGTATGATCCATATGCAGGGTGGAGTCTGCACATTCGACCTTAAAGCGCCTACTGCATAATAGTATTGGAGACTTATGCAGTGTTTGGGATGCCATGAACAACATGCTCATCTTGCAACATAATGAAATAAGGGCATCTTTGGAGAAAAGCACGAATGTTGTAGGGCATGTTTTTAAAGTTACTTTATACAAGCAACTTATTGGCATGGTATCCAGGTATGCTTTAAACCAAATTGCTGCTGAGTATGAGCGAGTCCATTATGCAGGAAAAAATCCTTCTCGATGTGGATGTGTCATGAGAACAACACATGGTTTGCCTTGTGCTTGTGAACTTGCTAAGTATGTGGTTGGGAGCATTCCAGTTAACAGTGTTCATTTCTTTTGGCGAAGATTAAACATTTCAGATGAAGGTATGCATGGTTATGAAGTTTCCATAACTGAAGAAATGAAAGCCATATCCAACCTGTTCGACAAGCTAGATTTGTGTGGAAAAATAACGCTTAAAAGTAAACTTAAAGAAATTGCGTACCTGGATTTGAATTCCATGTGCCCTCCTCCTGATAAAGTAAAAACTAAAGGTGCTCCAAAGAAGAAGATGACAAAGCACGAAAGGTCTATGAGAAGGGATCCATCATACTTTGAGTATGTAGACGAGTTTCATTCAATGCAGAATAGTTTCTCCACGCCAAAACAGTCACATTCGTCATCTGATGTTAAGGTGCAACACCAGATGGTTCCATTGCTAGATCAATTTCATCTAGTTATGCAGAAGTACATGTTGGATGTCATCGATGTCAAAGCAGACGGTAATTGCGGATACCGTGTAATTGCTGTCCTATTAGGTTATGGTGAAGAATCTTGGTCTTTGGTACGCAACCATTTGCTCAGAGAACTTGGAGACTGGACTGATGGATATATAGCCTTGTTTGGTGGTATACATAGATATGAAACCCTGAAGCGGTCCCTTTTGGTTGATGGATTATTTGGGGTAAAATTTGATTTCTTTAATCATTATATGCCTTTAATAACAACCCAATTACTACATATTAACTATATTAGAATATGTGATTTTTTTTACAGGTTACTATGGATAAGTGGATGGATATTACAGATATGGGTCATGTCATTGCATTAAGATATAACGTCATTGTCGTGTCCCTTTCACTTCAACAAAGTATGACATTTTTTCCTCTACGAAGCCAACCCCCTAGAGATCCCCACGTTCATCGTATTTTGTGTGTTGGTCATGTTTTTGGTAACCACTTTGTGCAGGTATGACATTTATTTGTTTATGTTATGAGAATACATGAATCTGGAAAACTCATCATTGTTTCATATTGTTATTTGTATTAGTTTTTCTTAAAAGACAATTGTCCTTTGCCGTTGACGGCGTTTTTGTGGGATAGACACTGTACCAGCGAAGCAAAAGCATGGCCCAATAATTACATTAGAAGAATGCAAATGTATTATAACAGTATGAATTTTCACACTGAGCATGTAGACTTACGAGATGTGTAGAAACTTCTGAAATACGATAAATAAAGTGTTCTTTTGCATAGTTGTGTGAATGTGTAAATGTATAAATATCCAAGTCTGTACAACATAAAAATAACACATAAAACCAATACATAAATAAGTCTGCATGATAGGTGGACTACTGAAGGAGCCTCCGCTGTGTATCTCGTGGTCGTCTCCCTCGGCTGTAGACAAGCCTGAAGTCCCTGACACTACGAGCTAGGACCAACATCTCTTGCGTCCTAGAGTATGCTTCGGAGCCCTCTGTAACCATGCCGTCATCTATGAAGGATTACAATGCCTGAGCCAACCGTTGGCAAACATCCTGCAATTACAATGACATAAACAACAAACATTACACAATGAAATAAAATCTGATAATGCACTACATAAATTAATATAAATGTTCTTACCACCGAATGTGGTGGCTCAGAAGCAGGTGCTGGATCAAAAACATACGGTGAAGGGGGATGAACATCTGCTGAAGGGGGAGGAGTAGGGTCAGAAGGACGACCTGGAGGAGGAGGAGGCGCAGATGGGGCCTGTGACCGGGCCTATGCATACTGTGTCGGAGTGAGAAATGGATGTGAGATCCGATAGAACCACTCCAAATATCCATCAACACAGTGACTTGGATAATGTACCAAGTCACTGGTCGATATAAGGTAATCTGTGAAGTGGGCCCATCGGTTGTCAACATCGTTTGCAGAGGGGACTTCCGACACCGGCAAGTCTGGAATATGCTGAATCTGTCCAAACTGCCTAACTACCCGGTCTGGCAAGTACCTAACCACGTGCGGACCCCATCTGATGAAACCTCGGAATAAACTGATCGGCTTAAAATCCCTAAAGGGTCGGTGCTCCGCATACGGTGTCCAGCATATGTCATCAGGTCTCAGCCTCTCTATGCGGGCACGACAGGTCATCAACGACAACGCCTTCGCACCTTTCCAGCGACAGGCACGCGGTTGCGTCTCATCATATGTATCCATAGCCCCCCCATCCAGTACACTGGGAAAATACTCATATATCCAGCACTGCAAGTAGAAATCATTAAACTCTCAAATAATTCAAAACAAAACAAACCGACACACAGAAAGAGGCACAAGATTACCTGTAATAGTGTAACGTATCCAGCTAGATGCTTTCCGTGGTGTTTTGATGCATAACTAAGATTCTCATACATATGCACCAAAGCACCAGCTCCCCATGCAAATCCTGCAGCCTGATCGATGTCTCGGAAAGGCTGTAGGAACTGGACGCCTATATGTGTCGCACTCTTGTTGGCAAACAAAGTTCAGCCAACAAGATGCAAAAGATATGCTTTGGCTGCCAATAGCCACTGACTAGCGTCACACAGCCTGAAATACTGGTCTCGAAGCCAGGACAAGCGAACATATGCCCCGTGGCACTGTGTCGTCTCGGCTTCAGCCTCATCTACGGTGACGTCCAGCAGCTCAACCAGCAATGTAATGGCCTCTCCGAGATCTATCTGCTCATATGGAATACTCCCGTGATAGGGATGTGTAATAAAGAGGAGACGTCATCGAGCGTAACAGTCAACTCGTCGACCGGGAGATGAAAAGTCGAAGTCTCTGCATGCCATCTCTCGACAAATGCAGAGAGCAGTCCCCGATCTCCAGTCTCCATCGAGCACCGTATCAGCGGGCTCAAGCTAGTAGCAGCCACTAACCCCTCAATCTCAGGAGCTGGCTTCCCAAATTTAGTTACCTTATGCCCATGGGAAGCTAACTTCAGCTCTGCACGTTCCTGCAATAATTACATGAACATATGTTTACAATGGCTAAGAAGCACATATATTATATTGTCCTAAAGTACTTGTCTTATATTTACCTCTCCTGACCATACTTTAACAGCCACATGGTCGTCATAAATAGTCAACACTGAACAGTCTTTTGGACCTCCTGAAAAACCATCAGCATCTATATCATCCGTCACCGGTACATCCTGAACTGGAGGATCCTGAGCCAGAGGATCCTGAACTGAAGGATCCTGAGTCAGAGGATCCTGAACCAGAGGATCCTGAACCAGAGGATCCTGAGCCGGAGGATCCTGAACTGCAGGATCCTCACGAAGAATAACACCCGCCCTTTCGCGGCGAGCAGATGCTGTCGGCCTACGCCGATCATGAAGTCCACCTCGAGTCCTAGCCATAATATATACAACATTTGTTTATATCTTACATTATCGCTTCAGACTAAATGACATACACACTATCTGATTTGGGGTTGAACAAGTTGGATTGACAGGCATAGAAACCAATAAAGTCCAATTATATGGAAACAATTCCATATCGGTTTCAACAAGTATGCTTGAAAGACTCAGTGACCTATAAAGACTAATTCTAACAAGACCATCTCATTTGGGGTTCAACAAGTTTGAATCACAGTCATAGAAACCAGTAAAGTCCAACTATATGGAAACAATCCCATACCAGATTCAACAACTATGATTCAAAAGCATAATCACCTATAAAGTTTGATTCACAAGTTTGTTGTTCAAATCACATTTAAACAAGCACATACAATCAATACCATATAATCATCAATGCATGGATAAGTAAACAATCACATACAATTGAAAATTGTTGCTCCTAATTACTTAAAAATCATGCCATCATCAATAATTGGATATCTGTTGTGTTCAATTCTTTTCATAATTTTCCTTCTACTAAATTCAATGAAAGGAAATACATTAGGCCATGACCACATTGACTAATCAACATGTATGGCTAACAAATTACAAATTCATCTTCCTAATTATTTAAAAAACCATGTCATCATCAACATTTGCATAACAATAGATAAATCATGTTCCTAATTATCTAAAAAAAATGTTTTCCAAAAAAAAAAAAGCCTAATATGGATTACAGGATCCAAAAACCTCAATTCGTATGGGTTATATGGATTGCATGATCCGTATAACCCATACGGATTGCATGATCCTATAACCCATACGGATTGGTCAATCCGTTTGAGGTTTTCGGATTACCGAATCCGTATAAGGCCAAGGCTCCCATTAATGTACCAGACTAAGAAAAAACCAGTGAGGGAATGCGAAACTTACCTCAACGCCGTCGTCACCAACCGCAGAGCATGCCACCAGCCAATGCGACCACCAAAGCCTCACCAAAATGATGAACGAAGCAAAATCACAATGGATGCCAGATGAACAGTGAGGGAGACGAAGAGGGGAGCGGTGAACAGTGAGGGAGACGAAGGGAGACGAACGAAATGGACCGGTTTTTTATTTTAAAAAGCCAAGAGCACAATGGGAAATGCACTGTAAGTTAATGGTGTATGAGAAATTTGTAATGGTGTATGAAGTTGCTCTCGAAGAAAAATCCCAAGAGAGGTTGAATTTTGTGGCTCGGCGCATCCAGAAAAATCCAAACCGTTGGATTTGAAATCAACGGTGGTGATTCATCTAAGTGACGTGTCCTTGGGATAAAATGGGAAGAAGGAACGCAAGTGCAAGTGCTTAGTGTGGCTAAATGGACCGAACACTCTGCATCTCTCTACTTTTCTTCACGGCGGCGCTAGCGGCGGTGATCGGCCGGGAAGAACACAACCTCATTTCCGGCGGGCTGTTATGGTCTACTGCTGCGGAGGAATCCGATCTGGCCCCGCCGCCGGATGACGGCGGCTTTTCTTCACTCGACGGCATGTTGCAGTGGGCTATAAGTATGTATTCTTTTTTGAACCTTTACAAATACATTAAATAGGCATTTGATAATAAATTAGCCATTGAACATTGAACACATATTTCATTCATCGAATTTATTTGATGAATGAAATACACGGCCTGGAATCTTAAGCCTAACTTTTCATGCTTCATGAACAATATCATGGACTCTGCATTCAAGTGGAAAATCATCAAAATTATATTTTTAAGAGTTCTTTGGTTAAGTTGAATATGAGTTTAATTTTCAGTCTAAAACTTGCTAACCAATTATTTTAGATGCGACTTTTAGATTGATTATTGCAAAAATTAACAACGTTATAATACACGAGAGATAACAGTTATCAGTGTATTTTACCTAAATTCATCACTATGAATAATCCTTTGTTTTATTGCATAGGTCATTCTGATCCTGGAAAGTTAAAGGAATCAGCAGAAGCTCAGCAACGGCTTCCACCAAGCGAGCTACATAAACGTCAATTTGAAATCAAGGTGCACTGAAAATAATTTTTCTTGTGTGTGATTAATATTCACTTATGTTATGTTTTAATTAATTAGGAAATAATGGAGAAAATGAAGATGCCTTCTGATGCTGAATTGATGAAAATCGCGATAAGTGACTTGAATAACGTGTCTACATCCTTGGAAGATAGGCACCATGCTTTACAGGAGCTTCTTGAGCTTGTTGAGTCGATTGATAATGCAAATGGTAGGTGTATACTATGAAGCATAGACTTTGACATGAACACCGGACATGGACACTTCGACACCACTAATGTCTAAAATATAAGACACAGGGACACCACATACACACACAAACCGAGAAATTTTAATTAAATGAAATATGAATAACATATAACAAAATATCTAAGTCGATGGTATATTCATCTTTTTAAACCAACTTTCTATGTTTTTTCAAGTGTATTAGTTGTGTAAAGGTGACAACTTAAGTGTTTAAGCTAACAAAAAGTAATTTTTGAATCAAACATTTAATAAGAAGCGTCGAACAAGTGGGTATCACACTTTTAGCTATCTCCAAATAAAAAATCATAATATCACACTCTCTTAACACTTGGCAATTTGGGTGATATTCAGGTGGGTCTTATTTCCCATTTGGTGAGTCTCATTCTTGGACTAAATAACCTAGTGAGGTTCACATGAATTTCAACCAAGAAGAGACTGCTGGATGGAGTGTTAGAGAATAGAGTGTGCTGCTCATATTTGTCTTCTCCAAATAAATGCTTTGTAATTTAGAAGCACAAAATCTTCTTTTTTATATGATGTGCTTTATATCATTTAATATCCACTTCCACTGGAAGCTTGACAATATGATCTCCTTTCGTATTTTTTAGTGGAACTTTGGAAACAAGTTAAATGAAAATCAGATCATAAAATAACTTCAGATGAACAAATGGAACAAGTGTGGAAGATTGTAACATTACATGTGTTTTTCTATCTATTGAATGATGTGTCAAGAACAAATAGTTGCATGTCTTTATTCTTTTTATTTATATTAGGGTAGAAGAGTAGAATTACTCATTTTTCTTTTTACTCTATTAAGTAGAGCTAGTTTTGTTAATTAACTCAACTAACCTTAGGTTAGCTGACAGTTGTTCTATCAGTTGTGACAGTTGTTTACAATTGTACTCGCTCTAGTATATATACTAGAGTTGTAACCTCTTTTTAGTTGGGTTAGTTAATATCAAAACTCCATTTCTGCAGTTTAGCCTTTCTCTCCTTTATCTATTCAGAAAATCTTTTATGGTACCACAGAGCTTTGTTCGATCTTACGGATTAACAATGGCTTCTGCATCTTCTAATCCTCCTCCTCCATCCCCTCCTCCACCACTGTTTTCATTATTTCCGGTGGCTGAAGCTTCTATTCCGATGAATGCAACACCGATCCAAACAACAATTCCGATGAATGTGACACCACCTCAAACAGATGGGATGCTGACTCCGACGCCGAACTCAATGGCGACTCCAACTCCGACTCCAATGCCAATTTCGACTGCTTTGACATCGTCAACATAGTCTTCCACCTTTTTCTCGCATGCGATTTTGGAAAAACTGAGGAACTCGAACTACTTGTTGTGGTGTCAGCAATTAGAACCAGTGTTGAAAGGCCATCATTTTCATCAATTCCTTGTGAATCCGATGATTCCGCCACGGTTCAGAACTTTAGCGGATCGTGATCTTGGAATTTCCTCACCGGAGTACCTTGCTTGGGAACACAACAGGACCAGCTTTTGTTGTCCTAGCTTCAATCAACCATTTCCGGCAAAGTGCTTCTGCAGTTACTTTGTTGTAGAACTGCGTGGAACCTTTAGGATAAACTTCACTCTCATTTCCGATCCCTGATATGTGCAAAAATAGGTCAGTCTCTAAAAATTTGCTTCGTATTCAGACGCTTGTAAATTCTCTAGACTTGATTGGTGTGTCAATTACTCTAGAGGAGTAGCTTGATGTTATTCTCGAAGTTCTGCCTGAGGAGTATGAGTCAACTATGTCATTGATTTTGATGAGGTTGAAACTCTGTTACTAGGTCATGAGGCTCGGCTTGGCAAGTTTCACAAAAAGAAATATTAGTTTCTGTCAATTTGATTGAAGGTGCTTCAAATTCCCAATCCTGTGTCCAACTTTCCTAATTCTTCAATTGACAATTCAAATAATCAGAATTTTGATGCACAAGCAAATCTTACTCAGGTGAGAATGCTAACAATTAAAATGATGCTAATGGTGGAAATCGATTTTTTAACTCTGCGTTGTCATGGCTATGGAGGTCGCAATAACTTTGAAAGAGGAGATGGCCGTGGCCGTGGAAGGTATGCTAATGTACAATGCCAGATTTGTCATAAATTTGGTCATGATGCTTCATTTTGCTACCATTGTCATGAAGACAATTATGTTCCTACACAACCAATGGTCACCCAAATACTACTCCTACTACTACCGCTTTAACACAACCTATGGTTCCTTAAGGTTCTCAGTTTCATACCTGCTTTTTATGGCTCCTCCACCATACTTTTATCCACAAATGCAAACCTTGCAACCATATCAGCTTCCTGCCTATGTACAAAATTCTCAGCCTCAAGCTCCTCAAGCTAACATTGCTACTGCTGCATCAATGCCTTCAAGCAGTTGGTATCCTGACTCGGGTGCTTCACCCCATGTCACCAATGTTTCTCAGAACATACAGCAACTTCAAACCTTTGAAGGAGCTGATCAGATCTGATATGATCCTTGATAGGAGTCATAACGTGTTTATGGATTGTCCTTGAGTGGGTTCGTGTTTAACAGAATTATAGAGGAAAGAAAGATAAGAATTTGAAACAACTTCCTTAATTCTTATAACTATGGCACATTCAATCAAAGAAAGCTTGAAGCTTTATGGGAATGATGCACATATAAAGAAAGGAATAGAGAAAAGTTGTGCAAGAATGAAAAATATTAAGCACATGAAACTAAAGACAAAAGTGTAGGGGAAGACACCACACTTTATAGAGAGTAATATAATAAGCCAGGGAAGATTCGCTCCAAAGGTATGGAAACCTTTGATAAGAACCAAGAAAGGTTCAATGTAAGAACCCACAAGCGACACAACTCTTAAACTCACAAATGAAGTGAAATTCTAATCTTATTCAAATCTTCCTTAAAAAGCAAGAGTACAAGGCTATTTATAGTAAATAACTTGTGCCTCCCTCCTAATAAGGCTGATGGCTGAACCTAATTTTAATGTTGGAAATTGGACTTTTTAGTATCAGAACAACCCATTTATTACAATTAGAACAACTCAAAATACTTAAATAAAATCTCAAAATAAATGAGATTGCAAGCACATAGTTGGCACATTGTTATTCCACTTAGATCAAGTGCATCTTGGGTTCTTATTTCTCACTTTAGGCTTGAACTTGTAGGTGTTGATCTCTTTTTCAAGCAATATCTCATTTTCTTTCTTAGCTCTTTCCCTTATTGTTGGGTCTCCTAGCCTAATTAGATTCTTCTTCTCCCAAGTTCTTCATTGTTCCCTTGAAGGCTTTCCTTGATCTCTATCAAGATCACCATTGGTAATGGGCAGGGGCTTAATATATACTCCACATGTCTAGCTTCCTTTCAGTCACCATTAAATCCAAAATGTTCTCTTGTCTTGAATAATCTCCTTTTCGTTCCTTCCATTACTAAAAATCTGATTAGTGTATGTCTGTTTTGCAAGGACAACTCTGTTTTCTTTGAATTTCACCCATCTTTTTGTTTGGTGAAATCACAGGTTTCATATATTATGTTACATTTGTTGATGCTCATACCAGATTTACATGGATCTACATATTGAAAAATAAATCGGAAACATTGGATGTTTTTAAACAATTCAAGGCAATGGTTATGACACAGTTTAATCTCCCTATTAAAGCTGTTCAATCTGACTGGGGTGGAGAGTATAGACCCTTCACTAAATTCCTGAATGATCTAGGTATTAATCACAGGTTAATCTGTCCCCATACCCATCGTCAAAATGGGGTAACAGAACGGAAGCATAGGCACATAGTTGACATGGGGTGACTGCTTTTCTCAGAATTTTTTGCTGTGCATGCTTCCCTCTTCTAAGACCCTACAACTCATAAACTTCGATACATATCACAGGAGTGTCTTTTTAGGCTACTCATATTCACACAAAGGTTATAAATGTCTAGCATCAGATGGCAGATGGCAGAATTTACATCTCAAAGGATGTATTATTTAATGAGTCAAAATTTCCATATTCTGACTTGTTTTCTTCAAAATCCTCTACTCCCATTGCTTCTCGAACTAACCCCATACCTCTTACCGTTTTACCTACCATTACTGTTTTACCCACCTCTCCCATTTCATCCTCCATGCTTACTGCTTCTGTTTCACAGCAGCAGTCCCTATATCAACCTTCACCCGAACCCATTTCTACTGCTCCCCATGTCAGCCTACACCTGAACCTATCCATTTCTCTCCACACAGTAGTCCTTTAGTCACTCCTGTTGAATATTCTTCTCTTCTTTCTGAACCAGTTCAACCTTTAGAACGATTACAACCTACTGCACCACCTATTTCCTCTTTATCTATACCAGAAAACACTCATTCTGTGCACAAGAGCCAAATCAGGGATTGTGAAACCCAGACTTAATCCCACACAAATTAACTATTGCTGAACCTAAATCTGTCAAAACTGCCATCTCAAATCCCACTTGGTATGCAGCTATGCTATCTGAATATGATGCTTTAATCAGAAATGGTATCTGGACTCTTGTAGAGTTGCCCTCTCAGAAAGTTGTAATTGGCTGCAAGTGGGTCTTTAGGATCAAACAGAATCCAGATGGTTCAGTCAACAAGTACAAGGCAAGGTTGGTTGCCAAAATTTTTCATCAAAGGCTTGGAAATGATTATAATTGTTGAAAATCAGAATTAATATTCTGATTCTAGTATTAATTACCGTTTATAGGAATATTATCTTTGATTTAGAGGAAACATAATATCCTCTGTTTATGTATAATTAATGTAATTATCCTTATATAAACACGCATCCGCTTTGTACTCTGACACATGGTTTACACTCAATAATCCCTCTTTATTTTCTCTAATTTTACATGGTACCAAAGCTAGGTTGAGGGAATAAAGAAAAAACCATCCCTTATCGGGGTACCCACTGTCCCTGGTGAGCCCTTTTGCTCACTGCCTTTCTTTTATCATTCTTTTTTCTGTTTCTGGAGGACCTTTCTGGTCGTCGCACTTATTCCGGCACTTTCCGACGACCCTTTCTCCTTCTCCAGTGACTTTTCCAGCTGCTGTCACTTTTCCGATGGCCTTTTTCTGCATTTCGGTGGAGCTCTCCACTTGTCACCCTTCCCCTTTTCCAGCGATTTCCCTGGCCGCCGTCCTTTGCCGGAGCTTCGACGACCTTTCCTGCAGGTGACCCCACCACCAGCATCGTCATCCACCGATCTACACGATTGTGGTTACGACATCTCAATTGGGTTTGCGGCGCTCCTTCATGTGCCCACTCTTTTGTGCCAGACTTAGCCAAAGAGTACACTTCTTTGGCGCATGGTGCACCGTCTTGGGTTGTGCCTCTACTGCAGGAGTCGCCCTTTTTGTACAAGCATAACCTTTGAGTTTTGCCTCAAATAGAGCATCCTTGAGGACACACCATTGGAGCTCGGTTCTGTTTACCCTTCTTTAAGTATTGTTTGGTTTGCAATTTTGAGCCCTGTGCAGTAAATTTTTTCACGTGTTTTGCATTGTTGCAAAGAAGTTTCCAGTCGCCTATCCTTGCCACCCTCCTTTTCAGCGTGTTTTTCGGCAACCGCCTTCATCTCGCCGCTCATTTTCCGGTGAAAAACTTTCTTGTTGCCTCTTTGTCGCTGTAGTTTTTGGTGTGTTTTTAAGTGATTTTTGTGCTTCGCTGGTTGTGCGTTTCTACCACTATTTCCTCCTTTTCAAGTTTTAATAATTTTGGGTCCCCACTGATTGTTTGAAGCTTCCAAATCTTGGTTTTAAGAAGATCGGAACTTGCTTTGAATTTGTTAAGGCGGATGGATATTCCAGCTCTCTCTTCCTAGCAATATTCGCTGATTTCACCAAAATCCCTGAGTTGTCTTCAAAATATTGGTTTGAAACTTCCAAATGATGATTTTAAGTAAGTCAGAACTTGCTTTTCTTAGGTTGATGCAATATTCCAGCTCTCTCTTTGTAGCAATATTCCCCGACTTCAGCAGCATCCCTGAGTTACTAGCATCCTTGAGTTATCATTCAAAGTATTGCCTTTTTAGTGGAGCTCACTTTTTAAGTTTATTGTTGGGAATAAATTTTCTTGTAACAAGCTGATTGCTTAGTAAGCTTCAGCTTGAGGGGGAGTGTTGAAAATCAGAATTAATATTTTGATTCTAGTATTAATTACAGTTTGTAGGGATATTATCTTTGATTTTGATGAAACATAATATCCTCTGTTTTTGTACAATTAATGTAATTATCCTATATAAATATGCATCTGCTGTGTACTTTGACACACGGTTTACACTCAATTATCCCTCTTTGTTTTCTCTCATTTTACAATAATGATACTTTCTCACCAGTTATAAAACCTGTAACTGAAGATTATTCTCACTCTTGCCATCACTAATAAGTGGCATTTACAACAGTTGGATGTCAGCAATGCTTTCCTAAATGGTGTGCTAGAAGAAGTTTACAGGCAACAACCATCTGGTTTTGAAAATTATAATAAGCACCTAGTTTGTAGACTGAATAAGGCAATCTATGGGCTTAAGCAATCACCAAGAGCATGGTATGACAAACTTAAAAACACACTGCTGCAGTATGTGAGTATTGTACTCAGTTAAGTGAGATTAGAGTGTGGAAGTTAGTAGTTTCAGCTGTCAAGAGACAGCTGGCAGCTGTTAGAATCTTTGAGAAGCTCACTGATTCGAACTTCTTGCTGTGGAGGCAACAAGTAGAGCCAGTGATCAAATCACATCAACTACACTGATATCTGGTGTGTACAAATATTCCTCTTCAATATGCAAGTGAAGCTGATCAGGATTTAGGCACTCTGAATCCTGTGTACATTGTGTGGGAGATACAAGATCAAATGCTCATCGCATAGCTTCAATCAACTCTTTCTAGCTCAATTCTGTCACGCCTTCTAGGATCAGTTCACTCCTTTCAAGTATGTCAGAAAATTCACGATCACTTTCAGAAGCTAACTCGAGCAAAAGCTCGTCAACTTCGCACAAAGTTGCGATCTACTACACTCGATAACAAGACCGTCTTGGAATTTCTGTTGCACATCAAAGCTTTGGTTGATGTGCTAATAACTTCTATCGGAGATCCGATCATTCCGGCACAACATGTTGATGTTATCCTTGAAGGTTTACCTTCTGACTACAAATCAGTGATTTCAGTCACCGAAAGCAAATTTCGGCCGATGCAAATCGAGGAAGTTGAAGCTTTCTTTCTTGCACATGAGATGCGTTTGGAAAAGTTGCAGGAAGAAGCTCACCTCTGAAACCGCTTCGCTAAATCTGATCAAAATCCCTTCTTCAAAGTCGCAACAACAATCGTCCTCCTCTGCTCAAGCAAATGCTGCTTCTGAAAATGCAAACTCGAACTACAATTTGTACTTTGAGTTTCGTGGCTTTGGACGTGGTTGCGGCGGTCAGTTTTCCAACGTACAGTGTCAAGTCTGCTACAAGTTTGGACATCCAGCCTCGGATTGCTATCATTGTTATGATCAGAATTATCAACCTCAAATACCTGCTAATTTTCAAGGATTTCAGACTTCTTCAAATCTTTAGAATTCATTCATGCCAGCACCGCAGAACTATGGAGCTTATCAACCTAGTAGTTTCTCCAATTCTGCCAACTTGTTGGGAATGATGCCAAAGCAAGTGCAATTCCCTCAGCAATTTCAGCAATCTCAGCCTCAACAACAAGCACAAAGTCCTCCTGGTGCTATGATCACCAATTCAAGAATACTTGGTTCATGTCCTACAACTAACAACACTTGGTTCCCAGACCCAGCATCCTATCATGTCATTGCAGATCATAGTTATCAATCCCGGATAGTGGAGCGGAGCGTCCGCCCTCAAAACTGAGATAGCGAGATAGTGGATAGCGGGATGACTGCTATTCTAATATCTTTATATATGTATTAAAAAATTTATAATATAAATATATAAGCTGAAAAATAGAAATATAACTAAAAAAATAAGCAGAGGAGTACATTAAGCAATAAAGGGGGTGCAGGAAACAATCTCCTTTACTAACACACAGTATATTCCCAATCTCCTTCACCAACACACACATATCCATTCATTCTCTCTCTCTCTCTCTCACGGCTTCTTCTTCCATTTCCGCTCCAACGCTCACCTTCCCAACGCAGAAGCTCACCGTTCCATTCCCCGCGCCGCGGACGCCCTCGCTTCTTCCCCAACAGTTGCGGCTGCACCTGCTGCGCCTCACTCCTTGCTGCGCCCCAACAATTCCCCTTCTTCCAACAAAACGACAAGGAAAGGGAAGGAAGACAAAGAAGAAGACAAACACGAAAACGAAAATAGGGAGAAGGAGAGAAAGTGCCGCGGTCTTCAGAGAAGAAGAGAAAGAAAGAAGAAGAAAGGGCAACAAACTGCCGCCGGAGAAGAAGAAAGGGTCGCCGGAGAAGAAGAAAGGGTCGCAGGAGAAGTAAGAGATGGTGGCTGGAGCAGGAACCGTCGGAGTGAACCCAGCGCCAACGAAGTCGTGGCCGCTCCCTCCGCAATCGCGGCCACTCCGCGATCCTTAACCTCACCGCAAGACCACCTACTGTAGCGGTGAAGGCCCGCTCCGCCGCTATCGCAGCCGCTCCAACCGCGATTGATAACTATGCTGCAGATCAGAATAAAATTCGCCAACTCAGCTCCTTTGAAGGTCCAGACCAAATCTACATTGGTAATGGACAAGATCTGCACATTTCTTCCCCTGGATCCTCTTACTTTCAGTCACCTGTTAGACCTAATGTCTCTTTTTCTTTGCATAGTTTACTTCATGTTCCCTCAATCACCAAAAATCTGATCAGTGTCAGTCGTTTTGCTAAAGATAATTTAGTTTTTTTTGAGTTTCATGCAACTAAAGAAATTCTGCTTTGAGGCACAGTGGGTTCTTATACCAGTTTCCAAGCCTCCACTTGCAGCCCCAATGATTATACTCTCAAACTTGTATTTTGAATCATTGTAATATGCCCCATATCAAATAAAGAGACTACTTTCTTTTGTTCTGCTTGTGCAGTTGGTAAATCTCACAGATTGCATGCTCCTTTGTCCACTACTACTTACTAAATGCTTAGAACTTGTTTACAGTGACTTATGGGGACCTTCCCCTATGCCTTCATTTGGTGACTGAAATTTAGGCCTTATGTCTCACCCTTAGTCATGCCTCTTGAATTTTGGGACCACTATACGGAGTTCCTCCACTTCCTCACAAAACAATGTGTTTAATTACCCTTCCCCTCCTCAAACCTTTACACACCCAATCGATATCTTTCTGTCTCCAGTTATGGGTTCTAACCTGACACTCAGTCAGTTCCTACTACCTCTATTCCAGAAGCTCCCTCTCCCTCTAATTCAAATTCCTGAGTCAGCTCCTCAACATCCTATTCCTCAAAATTCTCACCCTATGCAGACCAGGGCTAAGTCTAGTCTTGTGGAAACCGGACTACATCCCTCACACGCACTGAGCCCAAGTCTGTCAAACAGGCCCTACAAGATCCATAATTGGCAGACTGCTATAAGCTGAATATAATGCTTTACTTAATAACAAGACTTGGACTCTTGTTCCTCTCCCTCCTGGTTGCCAAGCCACAGGCTGGAAATGGATATTTCAAGTCGAGGAGAATCCTGATGGCTCCATTAATAGGTACAAGGCCAGATTGGTGGCAAAAGGCTTTCATCAAGTACAGGGGTATGATTTCAATGAAACTTTTTCTCCGGTGGTCAAACCTACCGCTATTAGACTCATTCTCACATTGGCACTCAGTCATCACTGGGGCTTACATCAATTGGATGTCACAGCCTTCCTCAATGGGCTTCTTCATGAAACCATATACATGCAACAGCCTCCTGGGTTCTCTTCACAAGATAAATCACTTGTCTGCAAACTGGACAAGGCTCTCTATGGGCTCAAGCAAGCTGCTAGACTGTGGTTTGAAAGGCTCCAAAGTACTTTACTGCATTTTGCGTTTCACACCAGCAAATGTAACCCCTCTCTCTTCATCTACAAAAAGGACAGAAATGTTGTTTATCATTTAGTGTATGTTGATGATATCATTATCACTGGGAGCTCCAATTCTCTTATACAGACTCTAGTTAGTCATCTAAATTCCACCTTTGCTCTGAAACAACTTGGTCAACTGGATTACTTCCTTGGCATACAAGTTCATCACACTTCTACTGGTTCTCTTTTACTCACTTCTGAGATCTTCTGCACAAGACTGACATGGCTGAAGCCAAACCAATCTCTTTTCCTATGTTGACTATTGAAGCTCTCCAAAGCTGGCAATGATCTCCTCCAAGATCCTACTATGTACAGGTCAGTAGTGGGGGCTTGTCAATATGCCACTATCACCAGACCCGAAATTAGCTTTGCTGTGACAAAGTCTGTCAGTTCATGTCAAGACCCTTGGAGTCACACTGGATTGCAGTAAAAAGAATCCTCTGATATCTGAAGGTTACTCTGCACTTTGGTCTCAGATTTTTACCAGCCTCTCTTCATCAGCCCTTAAGCCTGCATGCTTATTGTGATGCCGACTGGGCTGCTGACCCCAATGACCGAAGATCCACATCAGGTGCAGCTATTTTCGTGGGCCCAAATCTGATCTCCTGGTGGTCCAGAAAACAGCAAGTGGTAGCCCTCACTAGCACAGAAGCAGAGTACAGGAGCTTAGCTCAAACTTCAGCTGGCATCCTTGGCTTTAAACCTTACTTCAAGGACTTGCTGTTCCTACTTCCAAGCTTCTCATTCTTTGTGATAATAAAAGTGCTGTGGCACTAGCACATAAGCGTGTTCTTCATGCAAGAACCAAACATATGGAGATCAATATCTTCTTTGTAAGAGAAAAGGTTCTAAGCAACAAACTCTGGTTTACATACCAGCTCAGGATCAGTGGGTGGATCTTCTCAAAAAGCCCTTCTCTTCTACCAGATTTCAGTTTATTAGGAACAAACTCAAGGTGTTTGAGCTCCCTCAAGCTCACCCACCTTAAGTTTGTGGGGGGTATGTGAGTATTGTACTTGGTTATGTGAGATTAGAGTGTGGAAGTTAGTAGTCCAGCTGTAAGTGACAGCTGGCAGCTAACTGTTAGAAGCTTGCTCTGCAAGTCTCATAGGTCTCTATAAAAACTAGTGTAACTGAAACTGTTTGTGAATGAAATTAGATCTCACAGTTCCACAAATTTTATTTTCTCTCTCTTTCTCTTACTTTCTCTATTTCTCTCTCCTATTTTGCATTTTCAATTCATTCCTAGTAGATGTGATCCCTCTCTTTTTGTGTACTCCAAGTCAGAATCTGTAATGTACACTCTAATATATGTAGATGATATCATAGTCATTGGAAATGACTCTAAACTGATTCAGAAACTAGTTTCTCACCTTAACAACCTATTTTCCTTAAAAGATCTTGGAGATCTTGATTATTTTCTAGGAATTGAAGTAACTAATCAAGCTGATGGCTCTCTAACACTTAACCCAAGTATATGTGTATTAGGGATCTTCTAGCAAAGACAAAATCGGATGAAGCAAATCCTATTGCTTCTCCTATGGTTGGAGGCTGTAAACTCTAAATCAGGCTCAAAAAGATTCTCTGACCCTACCCTTTACAAATTAGATGTTGGGGAACTTTAGTATGCCACCGTAACAAAATCAGAAATCAGTTTTCTGTAAATAAAGTGTTCTAGTTTATGTCAAATCCTTCAGAAGAGCATTGAACAACTATGAAGAGAATTCTCAGATATTTGAATGGTACTATCTATCTTGGATTAAGATTACAGCCTTCTACCTCTTCAAACTTCTCTGTTCAAGCATACTGTGATGCTGATTGGGCTTCAGACCCAGATGATAGGAGATCAACAATCAGGAGCAGTAATTTTCTAGGACCTAATCTTGTGTCCTGGTGGTCTAAGAAGCAGAAAGTTGTGGCTAGATCTAGTACAGAAGTAGAGTATAGAAGCTTGGCTCTTGCTACTGCTGAAGTGACTTGAATTCCGAGTTTTATATATGAATTGCAAGTTTGACATACTACACCAATGGTTTTTTGTGACAATATTGTTGGGTATGACTCATACTTTTCCTTGTAATCTGAGTGCATTGTAACAAGTGTATGAGGAAAATATAGAGAATAGCTGGACGTAGCCCACATTGGGTGAACTAGGGTAAACACTGTTAATTTCTTCTTCCCTTTCTCTCTTTCTGTTTTCTCGATTATTGTGTGATTGCTCGGTGCCAACAATTGGTATCAAAGCTAAGGTTCTACGATTGGAGTTTCTCTGTTTTAGGGTTTTTTTGACATTAAGAAACCTATGAAATCAATCTGTGACGGATGTCGACCGGCCAATCACAAATTGAGGTTGAAAAGTTTGGAAAGGATTTCGAGTTATGGAAATTGAAGATGGAGGCTCTGCTTGTTGACAGGGACTTGTGGTACGTGATCGAAGATGCAAGGCCACTTGAGTCTGAAAGATCAAATGAGTTGCAGACTTGGATCAAAAAAGATCGAAAGGCGTGAAGCTTGATTTGGTTGTGCCTTGCTGACAACGCTCTGATGAAAATGACCTCTGATAAGACCGCGAAGGATCTCTGGATGAAGCTGAGTAGTCTCTATCAGAGCAAGTCACTCGTGAATAGGCTGTTCCTAAGAAGGCGACTGTATAATCTATGGATGTCTGAAGGTGATTCTTTTTCTACACATTTAAATGAATTTAACACTGTCTGCACAAAACTAAAATCTGTAGATGTCAACCTGGATGAGGAAGATAAGGTGTGCACCTTGTTGTGTTCACTGCCAAACTCTTGGGAGCACATCATTATCTCTATTGGTAATTGTGTTAACAAATTGTCCTTAAAGACTGTTGTTGCTGCCCTGTTATCTAAAGAGATAAGAAGGGTAGGTTCTGAGGGTACTGCTAATGAGGCTCTGTTTGCTAGAGGGAGGAATACTGATAAACCAAAATCAGGTTTCAAAGGCAAATCTTGGGGAAGGTCAAAGTCTCGTGATAAATCTAAAGCAAGGTGCTAGAAGTGCAAGCAAGTTGGACACATAAGAAAAAATTGCAGAAATAAAAGTGTGGGCCCTGAGAAACGGGATGAATCATCATCTTTTGGTACAAAGAAGGATGATGATGATAGCGTGGGAGATCTGTATGTAGTGTCAAATCCTCATAGCGACTACAACGAGTGGATAATTGATACTGGAGCATCGTTCCATATGACACTTCAATAAGGAAGTGGTTCTACACTTATCAAACATGTTCTGGTGGTACAGTGAGAATGGGCGATGACATGACCTTGGTAATTGTGGGACGTGTGAAGGTAAGGCTGAAGATGAAAGATGGAACAGTCAAGAATCTGTTGGATGTAATGCACATTCCGGGTCTAATAAAAAATCTTATCTCTGTTGGAAGTATGGCAGATGTAGGTATAAATTTTAGTACTGATAAATATTCATGCAAACTGACTAGTGGAGCTATGGTAATTGCCAGAGGAGAGTGTCATGGCAAACTGTGGAAACTGTTGGGTCACACAATGTTCAATGGTGATGGCTGTATATTTGAACAGGCGGAGGAAGGCACTGCATTTCTATGGCACAAGAGGCTAGGTCACATTGGTGGGAAAGGTCTGGAGACTTTAACATCAAAGAAGTTGGTAGAAGGGATTTCGGGCTGTTCTATGGGCTTCGGATTTTGTGAGTACTGTTTACATGGCAAGCAAAATCGGGTTTCTTTTGAGTCCGTTGGAGGAAGAGCTAAAGAGATTCTTGACTTGATACACAATGACGTGTTTGGACCTACACCTGTAGCATCACGGAAAATTAGGTATTATGTTTCTTTTACTGATGATTATTCTAGATATGTGTGGTTATATTTCTTACATAGCAAGAATGAGGTGTTCGAAGAATTCTACGAGTTCAAAGCATTGGTAGAAAATTAATTTGACAGAAAAATCAAGGTGCTAAGAACTGACAATGGGGGAGTTTTGTTCTGCAAAATTCGATCAACTTTGTGTGGCTAGTGGTATTGCAAGGCAAAAGACAACGTCCTATTCACCTCAATAGAATGGGGCATAGCATGCTAAGTGGTGCAGGCTTGACAGTTGAGTTTTGGGGGGAGGTAGTTGCTACTGCTTGTTATTTGAAGAACAGGTCTCCTACATCGGCTTTGATGGATAAAACTCCTTTTGAAGCACTGTTTAAAAGAAGGACAAACATCTCTCATGTCAGAGTATTTGGTTGTGAAGCATATGTACACGTATTCAAGGAGAAAAGAAGCAAGCTTGACACTAATTCTCACAAGTGCTATTTTATTGGATACAAGGATGGCGTCTACAAGCTGTGGAACTGAGAAACTAAAAGTGTAACTTACAGTAGAGATGTTGTATTCAGGGAAGAAAAGATGAATCAGATTTTTCCAGAAGCTCCTGAAAAGCCACAGACAGTAGAGTTTGATGTTGATAGCTCACAGGTTGGAGAGGAAAATTCAGATTCTGAAGCTGTTGAATATGATGGGGTGGAAGATACAGTTTCTGATACCGAGGCTGAAGTTGAAGTACAGAGGTTGAGGAGATCCACAAAGGAGAGAAAACCACCTGAGAGGTATACACCTGACAATTATAATTTTTGTGCCACTGACAATAGTTATGCTTTGAGTATCGCAGTTGATGACCCGAGCATTGTAAAACAAGCTAGGGATTTGGACGCTGCCAAACAGTGGGAGGAAGCCATGAAAGAAGAGATGAACTCTCTGATAAAAAATCAAACTTGGAGTTTGGTGAAACTACCCGTAGATTGAAAGGCAATTGGTTGTAAGTGGGTGTTCAAGAAGAAGACTGGTGCTAATGGGGAGATAGAACGTTACAAAGTTCGCTTGGTTGCAAAAGGATATTCACAGATAGAAGGGGTTGATTATGGTGAGGTATTTTCACTTGTTGCAAAGTTAAATTCCATAAGACTTGTTTTATCTATAGCAACTGTGTATGGCTTAGTGTTGGAGCAGCTGGATGTGAAAATGACATTCCTTCATGGTGATTTGGAGGAGGTTATTTACATGAAGCAGCCAGAGGGGTTCATAGTAAGAGGTAAAGAGGACTTTGTGTGAAAGCTTAACAAGTCTCTGTATGGCCTGAAGCAATCCCCTAGGATGTGGTATCAGAAATTTGACACTTATGTGTTGAAACTTGTGTTTGACCGTTATGATGCTGATCATTGAGTTTACGTGAAAAAGGTACAAGATAGCTTTGTTATTCTAACCTTGTATGTTGATGACATGCTACTTGTTGGTAACAATTTGAAAATGATTAGTGCTGTAAAAGGTCTACTGGCAAAGCAATTTGAAATGAAAGATTTAGGTCCCGCAAGTATGATCTTGGGCATGCAGATCAAAAGGGAGCGTCATAGAGGAAGGTTAACATCCAGCTGCTCCAGCACTAAGCCATACACAGTTGCTATAGATAAAACAAGTCTTATGGAATTTAACTTTGCAACAAGTGAAAATACCTCACCATAATCAACCCCTTCTATCTGTGAATATCCTTTTGCAACCAAGCGAACTTTGTAACGTTCTATCTCCCCATTAGCACCAGTCTTCTTCTTGAACACCCACTTACAACTAATTGCCTTTCAATCTACGGGTAGTTTCACCAAACTCCAAGTTTGATTTTTTATCAGAGTTCATCTCTTCTTTCATGGCTTCCTCCCACTGTTTGGCAGCGTCCAAATCCCTAGCAATGTTTTGAAGAAATTCAATATGGCTGATTGTAAACTGGTGTTGACTCCCATGTCTAAAGGTTTGAAGTTATTCACTGATCAGTGTCCAAGACTGAAGAAGAAAGAGAAGTGATGACATCAGTTCCTTATGCTAGTGCAGTTAGGAGTTTGATGTATGCTATGATTTCTACTCGTCCGGATATTTCCCAAGCAGTGAGAGTATTGAGTAGGTTTATGTCCAAGCTAGGAAAAGAGCATTGGATGGCAATGAAGCGTGTATTCCGTTATCTTCGTGGTACATCTAACCTTGGGTTATGCTATGAAGGCGTGAAAGACTTAAGGGGACAACCATTATTAGAGCTAGAGTGCTTTGTGGATGCTGATTGGGGAGGTGACATTGATAGTAGGTCTACTAGTGGATATGTTGTTTCTTCATTTGGTGGAGCTGTTAGTTGGATGAGCAAGAGGCAGAGCACCATTGCGTTATCAACTGCTGAGGCTAAGTACATGGCCTTGGCACTTGCTGTCAAGGAAGTTATTTGGTTGCAAAGATTATGTAGAGAGCTTGGCCTTACACAAGGAGATGTGATTGTTGGGTCTGATAGTCAGAGTGCTATATTTCTGGCTAAAAACCCAAAATACCATGTGAAAACCAAGCACATAGGCATCCAATACTATTTCATTAGATAAAAGATTGAAGACAAGGTAGTAATGTTGAAGAAGGTTGACACAAAGGAGAATGGTGCTGATTTTCTGACCAAGGCGGGTTTCAGAGAAGTTTGAATGGTGTACAGCTGGATTGGGATTGAAGAAGCATGCAAAGCAGTCGCCAAGTGGGAGAATGTTGGATATGGCTCATACTTTGCCTTTAGAAGATAAGCACGGGGTTAGGGGGCAGTGCCCCTAGAACTTTTTCGAGGCCTAGCACTGTTGTTGGCCTGGAGTTTTATTATTTGTAGTTTGGGCTTGAGCCCATGAATAGCTACGGTGCTTAGGATTTTCTTAAGTCTATATATTTCCTTGTAATCTGAGTGCATTTTGACGAGTGTGAGGAAAATATAGAGAATAGTTAGACATAACCCACATTGGGTGAAAACCAGGGTAAACATTATGTGTTAATTTTTTCTTCCCTTTCTTTCTTTTTGTTTTCTCGATTGTTGTGTGATTACTCAGTACCAACAAATATGAGTACAGTGGCTCTAGATTGCAACCCAGTTCTGCATTCAAGAACAAAGCATATGGAGCTGGATTTATTTTTTGTCAGGGAAAAAATTCTGGAGAAATAACTTCAAGTGATTCATGTTCCTGCTGTTGATCAATAAGCAGATATCCTAACCAAATCTATCTCCCCTTCTAACTTTACAGTTTTTAGGGACAAGTTCAGAGTGGTAGACAAATTTTTTGTCATCCCCCTCATGAGCTTGCCGGGGGTATTAGAGTAGAAGAGTATAATTACTGTTAGTTGACAGTTGTTCTGTTAGTTATGACAGCTGTTTGCAGTTGTACTCACTCTAGTATATATACTAGAGTTGTAACCTCTTTTCAGTTGGGTTAGTTAATATCAAAACTCCATTTTTGAAGTTTACCTTTTCTCTCCTTTATTGATTCTGAAAACCTTTTAATTTATCACTTGCTCAACCACTTTCTATAATGGTGAAGTTCTTATATATGGTAAAAAAGGGCATTAGTTGAGAGTTTTCTTGTTCTTGTTTTCATGTGTTAGAATTCTTCTTTCGTGTGCTATAGTGTATTTCTGATAGATATTCCCATCCCTGTCAGATTTAAGCAAACTTGGAGGACTTCTCGCAGTTAGAGAAGAACTTTATCGCTCTGATCCAGGTATAAGGACAATTGCTGCATGGGTTATTGGAAAAGCTAGTCAAAATAATCCAATTGTTCAGCAGCAGGTTTGTTGTCTTTTGCTTCTTATGATTAATGGAATTTTATGGAGCTCTTGGGCATTGACTGGACCTAAACAATATATTAATGCTGCCAAATTTCGACTGTCCCAGATCTTGGAACTTGGACTGCTCTCAAGGCTGATGAAAATGGTAAACTCTAATTCCATGGAAGAAGCCAATAAAGCATTATATGCTGTTTCAGCTTTGATTCGGAATAATTTGGCTAGTCAGGGGTTGTTCTATGCTGAAGCTGGAGGTTGGATGCTTCAGGTGACCTACCTCTATGGTTTAATATTATATTAATTTTAAACAACTTTTCAGAATGGGCAAATAACACTATTGAATTTTTAGGATATTTTGAGTAATACAAGTCTTGATGTCAGACTACGGAGGAAAGCTGTACGTCTATTGGCTGATCTAGCAGCGTATCAATTAGAAAATGTAGATAGAGATGAACAACCATTTTTCAATGACCAAGATCTGTTGAAGTCTGTGGTTGATTTAACTACATCAACCGACCTTGATCTCCAGGAAAAGGTGATCTGATACTATAGTTAAAGCATTGTCAAATGACCTGTTTTGTTTGTGACTAACTTTATCTGTGCAATGCCAATGTCATAAAAACACATTTTGAACTATGCCTCTTTCATATGCAAGACTCCAAGCCATGTTCAAGTATGGTATGTCTACATATGAAATTGATCCAATGAGGTTGTTCAATGTTATCTGTTTTCCAATCTATGCTCTCTCAATTTGCCCTCAATGTTGTGTTTCTGGTGATGTTAAGCATCCTTCTGGAAATCAGTAGAAAATATTGTTTAGATTTATATTTGAAACAAGGTAGTATATATGTTCAGTAGAGTAAGAGTGAGGGATTGTTTAAATTTGGTCATTTACAGTTGTTCTTTATTTCAATTTTGTATATGTTTTTGCAGATTATACTTGTGTATATATTCTAATATTATTTAGACTAGAGAACTTCTAAGAAAGTCATGCATCTTAACTTTTCGAGAAGTTAGACTAGAGAATTTCTAAAAAAGTCTTGATTTTAAACTTTTGTGAGAAATTTAATTCATATTCTTTTTTCCTCCTACAAGTGAAAAGTCTAGTCTATAAATATTGTATTCAAAATTGGTCCTGTTTATGGTTCATGCTGAGCTTTTGGCTTGACTTCTGGGATGGTATTAAGCAGGCCCTTGTTGCGATTAAGAGTCTCTTGCAATTAAGAACCACTGAAGCTCGGGTTTTCAAGGACTTTTGTGCTTTAGGTGATGCACTGAACAGAATGAGACAATTGTTGCATGATTTGATGGCGGATGAGTATCAGAGAGACTATGTGATGGATGTGGAAAATCTTCGTGTTGAAGTGGAACACATTTTCCAAAGAAAGCTGTTAAAGCAATCATGAGTTGGCGTGTCCATAAATCTTGTATCAGTATCTAGTTTCTAGAGATTTCTCAGAATTTTGAAGCTGCTGTAGGCGTTTGATGAATTCATGTTAATTTTATAGCTGTACAGGTTAAATCCCCGTCAATTTACTAGTACTTGGTGATTTGTATTCTGCCATTAGTCCATTTTTACGTTTCGAATTTGTGTTAAGAGGCGTCTTTTATTTTATTGACTAAAACAGCTTAAACAAAATATTTATAATCAAATGTTTTTATGAACTTAGATGTATGGATTATTTATTGAATAGATTGTTGGCATAAATTTACTATTGGGTATACGTATGATTTTACATATAATAAGGTATATATATTTTTATTTTAAAATTGACTATTTTTTAAGGATAATAAATTAATATTTTAAAAATTGAATTGATGGTACTGTTTTATATTTATTAATTTAATTTTAATTGAGTCATGTCAAATAAATCACATGAGAATTGATATTGCACAGACATCTTTTAAAAGTTTTATAAAAAAAATCACTCCATCCTTGTTTTACTAATTTAATATAATGATATTATAATAATATCATATTATTTGATTTTAAAATGAAAAATAAAAATTTAGAAAAAAAAAACCTTTCTCCTCTCCATTTATGATTAATCTTTCCTCTCTCACGTCTCACTGCCATTGAAATTGAACAATGTTATGCAATACACACATCAAACCTAGACTAAAACTTTTAGTTAGCATTCCCCCTTTTCTTCTTCGATTGCAAGAGCTGTCTCAGACGTGGCCGCTTTTTAGCCTCTTCCTTCTACTTTTTTGGCAGACTCCGGTGAGATTTCGTGCCTCTCCGGTGTCTATGCACGGGTGATCTTAAACTGTCTCAATGATAACTTGCATTTTGTGAAACTCTGCAATCCCGTGACAGAGATGTGCTGGGACGTTCTGACGGAGCACGTGATTGGTGAGTGGTGACACCATTGCAGCTGTATAGGAACTTGTCGTAGAGTTCTTTGGTGGAGAGGCAAGTGGAGAAATGGTCGGATTGGACAAGTACAACGACCATGACATTGGAGATGAACGAATAAGCATTATAGAACACTAGAACACATATATACCTTGTATAGTGGTGTTCAACGGAGAAACAATAAAGAAACGAAGGGAAAGAAGAGAGGCGAAAAAATTAATTAATTGCAATTTAAATAAACAATTACAAAAATGCAGCAGTTTGGAAACTATTTACACATTTGTAGCAATTAAAGGCGCTTAGGTAGGACGTGTTGAATCACGTCCACCATGGACATAATTGGGCTTCATTCACGCCTCCCATGGACGTGACCAGCACCAGTCCCACCCTCCCTGGACGTGACCATGCAACCCTATATATACCCCTTATTCAGCATTTGCACACCACTTGTGGATGCCTCTAGCTGTTTTCCTGAAACTATGTCAGTCAAGTAAGTGTTGGTCAAACATATGATTTTTAAATTACATGAAATATATTATCTTATTGTCTTAGAGAATTGCTATTGATCTAGAAAATTGTTAGTGACTTAGGTTCGAAATAGTTACTTGTTAGTTGTTATAGGTTTTTTGTCTTACAATATCATTAGTTAGTGAATCAGGTTATCATTAAGTACCTCTGTAAGGTTATGACCTAGGTTTACATAGGTTATGACCTAGGTTTAGGTTACATAGGTTATGACCTAAGTTTAGGGTTTAGGGTACAATTAGTTGGTGACCTAGGTTTTCATTAGTTATTTAGGTAGGTTATGACCTAGGTTTTCATTAAGGACCTACGTAAGACATAGATAATCAATTTTTTAAAATAATTTTTCTTTCAAATTAAATAAATTATCATAATATGCTTATAGATTTTTCTGTGTTACAGGTGTGACCGTGCTCCTGTGTTCATCATCTTTGTGATCTTGTAGTCGTTGGTCATATATAAAAAAATGTATGGAGAAGGCGATTTTGTTCGTATTGTTTTATATTATAATGGTAGCAAAATTGAGAGCCAATGTGATGTTGTTTTCAAAGGAGAGAAAAGGGGAACATGTATCAATCGCATCTCAAACCATTGACGAATCGCATGAAAAAATCATTCAAAAGTTAGTTCTCAAAGGCAATTAATCTATCACTATGGTCACTGCAAGAATATGGTGCGATGATAAATATATCAGCATGAAAGTAATAGATGACGAAGACTTAGAATTTGTAATAGGAGAATTCTTAAACCAGTCAAGGAAAAATTTCTTAGAGTTGTACGTGGATTTTGCTGGAGTAGAGGATGTGGCTTTACGAACGAGGTAAGTTGATTTCAATTATTCTCGTGGAGCACCAGCATCTACTGTTCCAGTTGTTAATTTGTCTATGGAAGATGAAAATGACCCTACTTGGGTTATGGATGACGAAATTGACGATGACGATGATGAATATCGCAATGGAAGATCGTCTTCTTGTCGAGAATGCTAGTGCTTGGACAATGATAAGGATCATGGTCGAAGCGCAACTCAAATACAAGTACATTACTCAGTCGTGAGAGAGCATGAAACCCAACGACAAGAGGATGCAGGGGAGTCTCATTTACCGCAACAATGTCAAGGTGTGTTACCAAACAATAGTTACTTACATATATGTTTGTTTATTGTGTATGTATTTTATTGTAATAAATTTGGGAATTTGCATATGTAGGTGAG
>PYAF01000010.1:1898-16267 GCA_007407185.1 Glycine tomentella
GTAATCGATTACATTGTTCTTGATTTGTTTTTCAAAGGCACGAAGAACAAAATAATCGATTCCAATATGTATGTAATCGATTACTTCAGTAAAACTTGGTTTTTCTAAAAGCTTAACCTTTTAAGTGCTACCTTTGATCAATTCTTTTAATCTAATAACCCTAGATGAATGAATAATGCATGACATGAAATGCACACTTAGATTATCAGATCATATACTCCCTTTTACATTTAATCAAATTAAACTTCAATGCTTTCCATGGTTCTTTAGTCTTTGGACATGTTGAAAGCTCAAAACTTCTTGAGACTTGAAACTTGTTCATGATGCTTGACTTCACTTGAATCAACATTAGTGACTTTTTAGTGAATATAGGATGAATTGTTGTTAATGGTGAAACTTGGATCCTTAAGACCAACCATGAGTGAGATGGTGGATATGAAGGTTTTGTATCTTAAACCTCAAGGAATAATGTTTAGTTGTTATTTTTGTGAGTAGTCACGCAAGTTGGGGGTGCTAAACAGGCCCTCAACCTAGTGCTAAGAAGGCTAACGGTGAAAAGAGCCTATAGAATGGATGGGTGAGTGAACTTTTAAATAGGTTAAGGTATTTGCAAGCCATGTCAATAAAACCACACTTCCTTCGTAAGGTTAATTCGAGTGTCCTCATATGATCAAGGTGTGACTATGTTAAGGGATGTATTTGGGTTAATCGCTCATGTAGTGTAAATCTTCATGGAGTAGAGTCGTTGGTGTTTATGATTGATGTATATGGTGATGATAATGATGCTTGGTAGTTGATGTGTGATGTTGATTCTTCAATTGTTTCATGATGGTTAAGTATGAGATAGCTTGTTTGTATAAGTTGAATGTTATTACTTTATTTACTATCAAATACCATGATTTAAATATGATAGAGCTTATGTAATGTTAATTATTGAGGTATTTAAATTGTTTTAAATATGTTTGTTTTTGGTGAGCTTACCCTTGCATTGTTGCACATGTGGTTCATGCATATGATGATCCTGTATCTAACATATGTGGGGAGCAGATGGCTAGGAGGTGGCTCATGTCTTTCAAAGGCTTCATGGATATGCATACCTAGACGTGAAGACATAGTTTCTGTTTTTGTTCCTCTTTATAGTTATGTATAGTGTTGACATGCTTAGAGTTTATGTAGTTTATCTTTATAGAGTTGTTTAGGCTTATATGCATGTTCTGAGGAGATTTGAGTTTCCATGATATTATATATAATCATGTTATGTTGGGGTGCCATAGGACACATGGTATTTTCAGTTGTGTGTGCGTGTGTGTGTGTATTCTTCATGTCTCTTTTTTGCACTTTTTCCTCTCGTCTTTCCTTTAAATCTTCTCAACCTTCATCATCTTCTTTTAATCCTTCCCAAGCTGAAAATGCTTTAATCAAATCGAATCATAATATTTTCAAAGAAGAAGTCTCTTTTGAAGATATTAATCAAGATTTGGATGACTGGAAGATTCACAGGATTTCAGAAAACAAGCTTTACAAACCCGACGGAAAATATTTTTGTAAATTTGATTTCATAATTCGGACTGTTGAGACAAATATACGTCTTAAATCTGATTTTGATGAAATTAAACTTCTTTCAAACAGCTCTTTAAAACTTCATAAATAAAAATATAGCTTTTTGCACATTAGATGTGTTCAAGTTGCTGCCAAACCTTTAGGCATAGAAGGATTAAACACCTCAATTCTTTTATGTTTAAGAGACTCCCGTCATAATCAGTTTACAGACTCCATTCTAGGAACTGTAGAAACTAGTCTTAGTAATGGACCAATCTACTTCAACTGTTATCCCAATAGGACTGTCATTTTAGAGGATGCCAATATTTTGGATGTCTTGACCTTAGATGCCCAACTTTATGGTCTTGATATGAAGGCTGGATCTATTCCAGTAAATATCATCTATCGGGTTCAATACAAGGTAATGAATTCGTATATGTCTAGGGTTCTTAAGCCTACGAAGACTAGAGAAACTACTTTGTTTCTCACAGACACAACCAAGGCTAAGGTTGTGAACCTGAAAGTCATCAAGTGGGAAGACATCAATTTCCCTCAGACCTGGGCCATGGATAGAGTAGCCCTAGCCAAACCCCAAACCACACTTAGCTTCGAGTCTGTCAAGCAGTATGACTTTGGAAGGGTTGAGATCACCTTTAAAAGATTCAATTCCTTCAATACAGCTAGATCATCCTTTACCAGAGATTCTAGATCTGAAATGTTTGGATCTGTCTTCTCTAGGAAATCCTTTTCTGCTGCTCCAAGTGGAAGTAGTAGTAGAATCAAGCTTCAGGGTGTAGAAACCTCGTCTTCCATTCCTCAACCTGTTTATCAACAGGAAAATAACGAGGAAGAGTCTAGGTCTATCCCCTCTCCAACCTTTTCGTCTATGCAAGATTATGAAGTTATCCATGA
The DNA here is from genome assembly GCA_007407185.1 of Glycine tomentella. Lineage (NCBI taxonomy): Eukaryota > Viridiplantae > Streptophyta > Magnoliopsida > Fabales > Fabaceae > Glycine > Glycine tomentella. Next base: position 4,350 of record PYAF01000010.1, read on the forward strand.
TTAATAAGACCTACATAGATTATGAAGCCCTTAAGCTAGATTTCGACTTTGAGGAAATGACTCCTCAAAGAGAGCGGTTTCTTAGCCATTACAGGGATGATATAAAGACCATATTAGGGAAGAGTGTTATTCTTTTCTTAGTCTAGTTAAGTCTTAAATATTTTTCTTTGATTGGTTTAAATCTTATGCAACTTACCATAAGATAGATTTCCCTTTCTTAGAACCAAACACCATTAGTGTTATCACTAAGTATGACCTTAAGGATGGCCAGATAGTTAGATCTGAGTTTCTTCCTTCAACCAAGTTTATCCTTCCCAATATTAGGAATGAAAAACATAATCTTATTTATGCCTCGCCTTTTAAGTCTAAGGATGAGTCTGAACCCATATCTTTCAAAGATATTAAGAACCTTATGGAACAATCCAACTATACCAACAAGTATCTCCAGACCATAGGGGAGAAATTAGGAGAAAAACCTAGCCATAATTTAGAAGCTAGCACTTCTTCTTCTAGAACCATTCAAACCCCAATCTTTAAACCTTTTAGGATGACTAATAAGCTTAGGAAAGAGTTTGCTAAACTTAAAGCTTTCAACAAACCCAGTCACCCTTCAGAAGAGTCTAAGTAAAAACTTGAGGGATTAACTTCTATAATTATTCAAGATACTCCTCAGACTTTGCAAGAAGCTTATTCCAGACCAATCCTCACTAGAGCTAGATCTAGGCATGAAGCCCAAAAGGACAAAGATAAGGAAATCAACGTCCTTACTAGGGAGCAAGATCTTCTTTTTGAAGTGATTAATTCTATTTCTGATCCTAAAGAAAAGAAAAATCTTTTGCTTAAACTTAAAAAAAATCTTTTGATGAACCATCTTCTTTATCTTCTAAATCTAACAATTTGTTAATTAATTACAAGTTTAATCTTAAGGATACTCTAAAGAAGTTTGATAAGAGTATTGTTAAACCCATAACCCTCCAGGATATTCAGCATAAAGTTAATCAACTGAAGGCTAAAATTTGCCTTATTAAAAAGCAACAACATGTTCATCAGAACATTTTGAGTGTTCTGTAATATGGTGATCGAACAGATGAGGAAGAACCTGTTCAGAATAATCAACCTTCTGATAATGATTCTCCAAATGATTCAGTTAATCCTGATATTCCTCCCAAGATTTTTGAATTAATTAACCAGTTAACAATTCAAAAATTTTATATTAAGATCAAAATTATTGTTGGAACCTTTATTCTTGAGACTGAAGCTCTGTTTGATACAGGGGAAGATTCAAACTGGATTCAGGAAGGATTAATTCCAACCAAGTATTTTGAGAAAACCTATGAGCAACTTTAGTACTGCTAGTGGTTCTAAGCTTTGAGTCAATTTTAAACTTTTAAAAGCTTTTATTGAAAAGAATGATTTAAAAATAAAAACTTCTTTTCTTTTAGTTAAAAATCTTAAAAATGCGGTTATTTTAGGAACACCATTTATAAAATCCATTTTTCCAATCACAATTTCAGATAAAGGTATTTCTACTAATTGTCTTGAAAAAAATCATTACTTTCAAATTTCTTAAAACCCCTATAGTAAGAGATTTGAATCTAATCTTTTATAAGCAAAATCAAATTAATTATCTTAAAGAAGAAGTTTTTTATAAGAAAATTGATGATTTGCTTAATCAACCAATCGTTCAAAATAAAATTAAATTTTTAGTTAATAAAATCCAAAACTCTATTTGTGCAGATCTCCCAAATGCTTTTTGGTAGAGAAAGCAGCATATTGTTGATCTCCCTTATGAAAAGGACTTTAATGATCGACAAATCCCTATTAAGGTTTGCCCCATCCAAATGGGCTAGGACCTTCTTGGTCATTGCCAGAAGGGGATTCAAGATCTCCTACAAAAGGGATTAATCAGAAAGAGCAAGAGCCATTGGTCTTATTTTGCTTTTTATGTTAACAAACAAGCTGAAATTGAGCGAGACACTCCTCGTCTTGTTGTCAATTATAAGTCTCTTAATCAAGCTCTTCAGTGGATCCGCTATCCGATTTCGAATAAAAAGGATATTCTTAATCGTCTTTTTTCTGCTAAAATCTTTTCAAAATTTGACATGAGATCTGGATTTTGACAAATTCAAATCAGGGATAGTGATTGCTACAAAACAGCTTTTACCGTCCCTTTTGGACAATATGAATGGAGAGTTATGCCTTTTGGATTAAAAAATGCTCTTTCAGAATTTCAAAAAATTATGAATGACATTTTTAATCCTTACTCATCCTTCATTATTGTCTACATCGATGATGTTCTTGTGTTTTCTCAATCAATTGATCAACACTTTAAACATATAAACACTTTGATTCAGGTAATCAAGAAAAATGTTCTTGCTTTATCTAAAACTAAAGTTAATCTTTTTGAAACAAAAATTCGATTTCTTGGTCACAATATTTATCAAGGCACCATCACTCGTATCCATCGTGCTATTGAGTTTTCAAACAAATTTCCTGACCAGGTCATCGAGAAGACCCAACTTCAACGTTTTCTTAGTTGTTTAAATTATGTTGTCGACTTCTTTCCGCATTTGAGCAATCTCACCAAATCTCTCTATGATCGTCTCAAGAAGACACCCCCTCCATGTGAAAATACAATGAACACACTTCAAATAACCAAGAAGGGTTGAATTGGTTAAGACAGTCTTTAAAAACTTTTCTTTAAAACAATTTGTGAAATTAAAACTTGGATCGTATCACTCAATCACCCTTGATCAAAAACAGAGTTTTCTTTCAATCTAAAATCACCTTGGAATGCATGTAATGACTGAAATGCTTCTTGTTGATTGTATATTGATTTCCAAATACTAGCAATGAAAGAAACACAGATAAAGAATTCAACACACAGCAATTTATACTGGTTTACCTCACAAACTTGGAGGCTACATAAGTGTCTTCCAACCAACACTAGGTTAGAGTTATCACTATATCAAAATATCTTTTACAAGCAGTTTACAAGTTACTATCTTTACCAAACCTAGATAAAGACATTGAATTCTAAAACTCTATTAGAATACAAATCACCAAGATCCTGAGAACCCTACTCAAATCTTCAAACCTAGAGAACCCTACTCTAGAATGCTTAAAAAGAATCAATTTGAAATATCACAACACAACAAAATATTAGAAAATTTAAAAAGAAAGATTCAAGATAAACACAACATGTGATCCTTCATGTATGAATGAATGAATTGACATTACCACACAATCCAGGTTGTAAGATATCTAATGCTCAGAATCACTATCTTGAAACACTTCTTTTCTTTAAAACATCTTCACAAAAACTCAGAAATATTGATCTTTACAAAATGTGTTTCTCACTCAGAAATCAGTCTCTTGAACACTTAGAAAGATTTGTGTCTTTTGGGTAAGTCACTCATGCTCAGAATAATTCGTACAAGGTCTATATATAAAGAGATTACCCACAAAGCTTTATATAAAATTGATTTAACTGACAATAATTGATTAAAACGATAGTGTAATCGATTATTTTATCATATCTAATCGATTAAAATACCATATAATCAATTAATATGTTCTTGAGCTTTCTGAAAATGTTTTCATGAACAAAATAATTGATTAATACGCAGTGTAATCGATTAAAGCAGTCTATATGTATGTGAAATAATGCATAATAATCGATTACATAATACTGGTAATTGATTAAACTAGTAAAGCTCAAAATATGAAAATAGCCTATGTAATTGATTACGAAGAATGGTAATCGATTATACCAGTAATGCATGATTTTCATATTGCACTATGTAATCGATTACAAAAAGCATGTGATCGATTAATTTGTTCTTCAAGGCTTTTCCAGGTTTAGAACAAAGACATTAATTGATTAAAACACTGTATAATCAATTAAAGCAGTAAGTTTTAATTTTTCCAAAAACTTAGCCATGAGAACTTGAATTCTTGTAAAATCATTTGAGCAGCTTTAGTTCATCAATAAAAAACATGTATGCATAAGGATGAGAATGCAAATGCAATGAAAGATCACAAGGTAATGCACTTGAGCCACTTAGACAAACTACAAATGCCTTCAAACTTGATTGGGCATGTAAAAAGCAAAAACTCCAAGCCATCCTTGCTTCAATCTTCTTGCAGCTTCCTTTAAATCCAACAATCTCCCCCTTTTTGGATTTAAGCATGCCAAATATCAATTGTTCATTTGTTTATCTTTTGATTGCATTTGAGGGATGAAGGATAGGAAAATTATACTTGATATCCGGAAATCAAAATAGCTTTTTGCAAGAACAAGCATAAGCACAAGTCATTCCTCAAAAATGCTCCCCCTGACTTGGGTAGATTTCTAAGTATTTCTGCCCCCTACAATTATTACAATTATTTCTCCCCCTATTTGTCTTATCAAAGACAAAAAAAATGTTTATAGAAAGAACAAAGAGAATAAAAGGAGAGATAGTACTTGTATTAATGGAAATAAGCAAGCAGTACATTAATCAAATGAAATATAAAACCAGGGCATAACATAATCAGCAAATAGAAAGAAAACACAGCAACCTAACCTAGTTTATCAAAGTCATCATGGACAAGCCTAGCCTCTATGTTTTCTGGTCTAGATTTCATCTCTTCCATAGATGAATTAGTCTCAGCCCTGTGCTCATGATGCATAGACAGTAGAGCATCCATCTTTTGAATCATGAGTGATTCAAAAGGACTGTAAAATGGTTGCGCAGGGCCTTCAACTTCTTCTTCTTCATTAGCTTCCTCTTTATCACCAGCAGGAGGGATTTGTTGTCCAGCCATTGAAAAATATAATGAACACTTATGCAAATAACCAAGAGGGGGGTGAATTGGTTTTTATCTCAGAGTTTTTAAAAACTCCCTTTCAAAAATGCTACAATGGAAGTTTCTCAATAAGGATCGTATCTTTAAAAAACATTTAGAAAAAAATTTCTTCACATCACCAATCCAAATCAAATCAAATCAAATGCTTTTCCTTTAATCAATCAAACTACTTCTGTGTTGTCACCAATCTTGAATCATGAACAAAAACTTAATACTTTAAGAATATATCAAAATATACAGAACTAAACAAACACACAAAATTTATACTGGTTCACCTCTCAACCCCGGAGGCTACATCCAGTTTCTTTCTAATCAAACCTTGATTAGAGTTATCACTATAACAAATATAATATCTTTACAAGCTTGTACAAATCTCTTTTACCCTCCCTAGGTAAAATTCAAAATCTAAACCTATAGACTTTTCAAAAGATCTAGAACCAGAGATCCCCTCTCTGTTCTACCCTCTAGAAACCTATCTAGAAAAAGCTTTAAAGATTACAATTTGTTATATGATAAATCAACAACAATTACACAACAATATCTATCAAATTCAAGCTTATAATCCAAGAAAGATATCACCTCTCATTCTTCAGTGAATTCAATAACATGAATGATCTAACCAGACTGAGAATGTATGCACATGATCTTTCTTGCTGATTTCTTTAAATCAGAAAGCTTGATCACTTCTATGCTTCATGTAGAAAATGACTTCACATGATGAAAATCTCCATAACCCTTTGACTCTTTGTGATTTTCTAATCTTCTTTTGTTTTTCTGTTTATAGAACTCTTGAAGGTGTTATTCTAATTGTATGCACGAAACTTTCACAAAATGAATCCACTTAAAACTCAGTGCAAGCTATTCTATTTATAAAAAAAATAGACATAACTAATTGTAATAAATTATTTCGTCAAAGTAATTGATTATTTTTACTGAAGTAATCGATCATTTTAACCAGAAAATCGATTAAAGTGTTCATCAGATTTCTGGAAAAATGTCAAGAACAAAATAATCGATTAAGTCACCTTGTAATCGATTATTCCAGATGACCTGAGTTTTCTAATACACAAGAATAATCGATTAAATACTCAAATAATCGATTATCATAGAAAATGTGAAAAACCTATCAATGCATTTTAATCGATTACAATAATCTGGTAATTGATTAAACCAGATGAAATAACTTTTATGAATTATGTAGTAACTCAGATAATCGATTATCCCGTGATGTAATCGATTATCACAGAGCACGTCTATTTCAGTATTAGACTTATTTAATCGATTACGAATCAATGGTAATCGATTAAAATGTTTATAAGACAATATGCACTCCTGTTCATATGTATTTAATCGATTAAATCACAATGGTAAATGATTAAATCGGTGTAAAACAGTTTTTCTAAATTTCTAATTGCCTTTATGACTTAACCTTTCAATGATTATTACCATATGATCTAATGTATGTATGAATGCATGAATCAAGCAAAATGAATGAGGATTAAGAGGCTTTAACTTCTTGAACCAAAGCTTGAGAAAGAATTTACATATGCCATCAAATGATTGGGCATGTAAAAATCAAAACTAGCTTCCTTCAATCTCCTTGATTCCAAGACCTCATCTTCCTCAGTGCTAACAACCATCTGCCATCCATAGGGGGTCTTGACCATCCCAAGCTTGTTAAGATGTTTCTCTTTAATGAGGCTATTGCTGGTGTTTGTGTTGTCAACAACCTCATTAGATACATCTACATTGAAGTAGTCAATGAATTTGGACACTAAAACAGCATATGGAAATGGATAATCCACCAATCTTTTGGATTTCAACATAGTTTCCTCAAGGATGAGGATCCAGTTCATTTGAATGGAATTCTTCATACCATACACAAGTTGTATGTCATCATCTGTGGCTTGTGCATGATTTGTGGACCTAGGGGTCAAGATGTAGGTGATGATATAATGAAGAAGTCTATCTTTATGAGTCATAGGACCAATACTAAGCCTCAGCTTCAGCCTCATTTGAGGGTCAAGAAGCACCCCTCTATAGGTTTCTATCCTATTGTAACCCTCAGCCTCCTCCTCAAATTTCCTTTCACCTACAAAGGAAATGCCAGCAACTTCTTGCCAAACCTCAGGAGTGATTTCCATGGTCACCCCATTAACTTGAGACAAGATTGTCCCATCCATAGAAGCTTTAGCACAGGTGTAGAACACCTTTACTAATTCAGGGTAAAAAGTACCCTTCATCTCAAAAAATTTCTTCAATCCCTGGGCTTTCATCATAGCAGGGAATTGAAAACCTTCTCTAGTAAACCATGCAAGGTCAAGGTGTTTAGAAGGGCGAATGATTTTAGTGGCATTAAACTGTAGGTAGTTTATTTTCTCACACTCACTAGAAAACCAATGATCTAACCTATTCATTGCAGGGTTAGAGGTTTCAACACTCTTTCTGTAACACCCCAAATTTTTGGAATCACAGTCAAATATTGGGGTAAAATGTTAACTAGAAACAGTACAGAAGGATTTAAGGGAAATGACAAAAATACCCTTGGACATTTTGGAAATGACCAAATTATCCCTAGGCATTTTAGTAAGATATATGAAGGAGGAAATTTTATAAATACTCTAGGATGTTTAAATGATCAGAATACCCTTAGGGTGACAATTACAGAGTTTTCCTGAACATTTTTGGAAATGACGATTTTACCCCTAGAGTGAGGGGCAAAATTACCAAAATGCCTTGGATCAAAACTGACCAAGATGACTTTAGAAAATTGTGGGAACCTAAGTATGGGATAGAATACTTTTAGACAACACATTATTAACATGATTAGGGGCAGAAAATCCTAAACAGTAATTTCTAGGAATTTTGGAAGATAATTTGAAAAGAGCCTAATCTAGACTACTTCAGGTATCAGAAAATTGTATGGAGAGGATAGTCGTAATCTTTGGAGTTTTCTCTTAATTATGGGATAAATAGACTAATTTAATAAGTTGGATGAGTAATTTTAATAATTAAAAGTGAAGCGAATCAATAAAAAATAGGAGTTTGCCATTACATGCATTAAAAGAAAAACTTCTTCTTGACTCTTTTGGAAACGGAGGAAATTCTAAGCATTATTTCCACAATCCCAACGGTCAAAAGTTAGATATATGAGATAGGAGTATTCCTTTAAAATTCTAGGAAGATCCAACGGTGAACCAATTCAGGGTGAGTATTTTAGTAATACGGGTTTTTGGGCAAAAAGCAAAAATTATTTGGCATAAACTAAGCAAGCTACGGATAGGTGGAAAAATAAACAAGCAAGGACAGCATTTGAATGAGGGACCATGTGAAGATAAGGAAATAAGAAGGAGCCTAAGTCAAGCAATCCACCAATAGGAAGCCACTAAAGGGAAGTTCAAGTCAATGATGGGGGGACAAGGGGAATAAGTTATTAATGAGAAGGAATCTAAATGAACTCATCCAAGGGAAGGCAATCCACGGTTGCAGAAGAAAAAAAAATTGAAGGAATTGGTGTCACAAATTAAAGACAAGCCGTGGAGGAGATAGGGACCAATAGGAAAAGGAAGTTAGAAATGAAGAAAAGTCCAATAGCTTATGATTGGTTGGTGCAAATGGTTGAAAAGTCTTCCTTAACTCTCATTGGCTCTTCACAAGACTTTGAAATTAACCAAGAATGCTAAGGAGATAGGAAGCTACGGATGACTCCACTCTAATTGAAGAAAGCACGTGAAAATTGGAAGCCAATAGGAGTTGATACCTTGTGTACTTATAAGCTTGTTGGAGGAAGATTATTGGCCAACCAATACAAATGGACATATGTAGATAATGATAGATTTTTAGTGAAGCATGACATAAGCCCAAGGGATTATAAAAGAGGGGGGACCGTGGAATAAGAAAAAGAAAGCTACGGATGCGTCACTAATTCAAATAATATAGTGACCAAGCTTTGTCATTTTCAAGCAAATATTCTCACCCTTTTCAACTAAAATAGCCGTGCCACCTAAGGACCTCTTGCTTTCCAAAATCTGACTTTCCATATCCTTTTCAAACTCCACCAAAATTAAAATCACAACAACCATCTTTGGAGAGGATCACGTGGGAAGGTGCAAGGGAGTTTAAGGCCAAGGTGGATTAAGATCCAAAAGCAAAGGTGAGGGAAGTTTTGATAGATTAAATTTAAATATATGCAAGAGCTATTATTAGATGGTTTAAGGGGAGTTAAGGAATTAAGAAGCCTTGGAAAAATAATTAACAAAAGGACTATGATAGTAATCTTAGTAGACAGTCACTAAATCAATCTAAAACAATTTACAAGGTTCTAAAGGATAATTAAAGGATTTAGTTTATATTCTATGAATTATTTTGATTATGGACAATATATATGATGTTTATATTCCATAAATTACTATAAGCTGTTTATAATCCATGAATTAGTTTGATTTGAAAATATATGTTCTTTAAACAAGCTTATTTTGAGAGATTTCTTTAGTCTTGATTTATGTATTTATAGTGTTGTTAACTGTCGATCATATAATTTTATTTCGGTTACCAGTAAAAGATTTCTAATGGAATTGAATAAAAGATCTCTAAAGAAATTGAGTAATATGGACTGTGGGGAATCATTTGGACTTGAGACTGTGAAGATGTGATGATGACCTTGTGATGTTGTGATGAGACTGTGATGATGACCTTGTGATGTTGTGATGAGACTGTGATGATGATCCTATGATGATGACCCTGTGACAATATGAAGATGACTCTGTGATGTTGAGGGGTGATGAAAATAAAATAATAATTTACAAGATATAAAATGAACCAGTTATGCATTTTCATGCGCATATACCCAGTAGGGTACGAGATGATGAGATGATAAACCTCATAAAGAGGTGTGTCAGATAACTAAACTGAGTCCATATGTTTTTAACTAGGGGGTAGTTGAGCCAGTGAGGACCACACCACCATGATGATCACATGGATGGGAGTGATAATCCTACGTGCCACTGGGCTACCCTTACCGCATGGATAAGTTCGTTCCACTGAGTTGAGGGTGGGGTTATCTGACAATGGCCACAATTATTAAGATGTTGCTGAGATCTCAGTCATGCATCATATAATAAGATGAGCATGCATTTTCTTACATGTTGTGTGTGGAAAAGATATGATTAACTTTTAATAACTGTTATGATATATCCTCTGTATTTTATCTAACCAGTTACGTATATTTAATATTTCTGTATATATTTAAATTTTGTTTATCATGACTTACCTTCTTTTGTGTCTTGTGGTTGACACCTGTGATGACCCCACATTATTTGGGCAAGCAGAGGAACAGTGAAATGGATGGTGTTGTACTAGAAGATGTAGCTGTTGTGATTCTCTGCTTGTGATGATCTATATTTAGTTCTGTACCATGGACTATTTATATATGGACTGTGGATTTGTAGTGGACTGTATACTATGGACATGTGATATATATCTGTGTGGATGTAAGTTATAGATTATGATAGGTATTTACGCGTAAACTTCTATATGTCTTAAGAAGCTGTTTTAAAAACTTAACCAATTTAATTTGGATTTTATTATTATTATTATTATTAAATTTTTCGAAAATTGTAAAAAAAAAAAAGTTTTTCAGTCACAAATTAAGAAATCAAAAGTGGTCGTCTTAAAATAAATACGTAATAGAAGCAGTGGTTACACTTTCTTTTAGAGATTTTTGATCTCTTAGGAGCAGACATGGTGAATATAAAGGTAGGAGTACAAGGAGTAGAGTATCTAGACTCAGAAGATGAGAAAACAAAACCAAAACCATAGCAAGGCTTAAGATTGAAGAAGAGAATGGTGTGATTTATCTCTTTAGCAAAGTTGTATTTATAGATGGTTTTAGCCTCCAAAGTTTGAAATTTGAAATGAGTAACTGTTGTTTCGAATTAACCCACTAACATAAAAGCTCAAAAGATTCAAATTTTTGAATTTGGTGGTAGTTGGGCAATTACAATTTCCAAGAAATCGTTCAGATTTTGCAGTAACTCCATGAATAATCGATTACGCGTTTATGTAATCGATTAATTCTTAAGCAAAATAGGTTTCTGCAAAGTGATGTAATCAATTAACACGAGGCATAATCGATTAAACCAATGAGTGATTCATTTCAGGAAAATGAAGTGTAATTGATTACAATATGTGGTAATCGATTATTCCAGTGAAATGTTTTAAAAGATTTTTCAGCTTGTGTAATCGATTAATTCAATGATGTAATCGATTATTCTAGTGAACGTTATTTTCTAAAGTCATTTTAAATGAAGAATAATTGATTGTTTCGTCTTGATGTGTTGCAAACACATCTTAGTTCTAGGCTAGTTTTAGGTTATAAATTAGTTAAATAATTAGGAAAATAGGTTAGAATTAGTTAAGTTTGTTAATTTATTGTTTTTAATCTCATTCATTACCAATTGAGCAATTTCAAGTTAAAAAGAGGAGTTCAAAGCAAAGAAAAGAAGAAAACAAGGTTTCAAGTCCCGCGCGGATTGCGCAGGAACCCACGCGGATCGCGCCAGATGAAGAATAGAAGGCCTCAGTCTCGAAGATCCCACGCGATCAGCGTGGGGGTTCACGCGATTAGCGTGGTAAGGCCGCAAGTACCGCGCCATCAACGTCGAATCCACGCCATCAACGCCAAGGACAGAATTAAAAGCCATTCAACTCGAACAAGTCACGCGGACCGCGCCACATCTACGTGATCAGCGCCACTATGCTCAGCATCAGACGTCCAGGCTTGAAGACTTCACGCTATCCGCATGGAGTTTCACGCCATCAGCGCCGTGCATTCGAAAGACTCGCGCGGTTAGCTCGGGATTGCGCGCGGTATAACACCTCTCTTTACTCACTCGTGCTTGATTAATTTTATGTAAGATTCCGTGTCCACTTTGTATTAAAATCAAATTAGTTATAAATGTTTACAGAAATTTTTTTTTTTCTTCGCATTTCGATTTCGCAAAACACTATTCTAAGCGCTTGTCAGGTTTGAAAAATTCATCATAACAAATAGTCTAAGTAATTCAGAC
>PYAF01000010.1:40274-76242 GCA_007407185.1 Glycine tomentella
TGGCGCGGGTCGCGCCGCACTTCACGTGGGTCGCGCCGCAGGCCAGAATAGCCTATTTCCACTCTTTCTCAAGCGTTTAAGCCTCCTTTCAAGGGATTCCAAGGCCTAATAATATCTTCTCATTTATAAGCTTCATCCTAAGCTTAACACGTGCTTAATCCAGGCTTAAACATATGTTTTAAAAATTCAAGATATTACATGATCCAACTGATGAGGAAGAACTTGTTCAGAATAATCAACCTTCTGATAATGATTTGTTAGATATGATGAATATGTTGAGGAAGATCATGGAGAATCAAGTCTAGATAATCATAAGTTTTAATTTTACATGCCCACTCAAATTGATGGCATATGTATTTTGTTCAAAAGCTTGGTTCAAGAAAGATAAAATCTCTTATTCCTCACATAGGTTGATTAAGTCATGCATACATTCATTCATTAATTCATGATTAAGTCACATAAAACACATGAATCATTTGGCATGACATTAAAGCATTGATTTTTTTACAAAAAGTGTTTTTCACTGTTTTAATCGATTAACTGCATGTTTACAGAACTGCATATTATCATATGAACACTTTAATCGATTACCAAATTCTTGTAATCGATTATATTAGGCTGACTATGTTAAGTCGTTCTGTGATAATCGATTACTTGATGGATTAATCGATTATATGTGCATCTGCATAATTTTCAGAAGAAATTTTATCCGGTTTAATCGATTACCAGATTGTTGTAATCGATTAAATATGCACTGATGAGTTTTTCACCCTTCCTGTGATAACCGATTATTTGAGGCATTAATCGATTACATCAGTGTATCTGAAAATCCTGACCTCCTGGAATAATCGATTACGACATGAGTTAATCGATTATTTGTTCTTGAGAATTTTTCCAGATTTCAGATGCACACTTTAATCGATTATTTTAGAACCTTAATCGATTACATGAGTTAAAATAATCGATTACACTTACGAAATAATCGATTACAGACAGTTAATTCTATTTTTTATAAATAGATGTAGCTCATTAAGTGAAATAAGAGTTTATGAGTTTTCGAAAAAGCACCAAGGCACATTAGAAACATTCATTCATAATAGTTTCAAGAATCATGAAGAATCTCATTTGTTGAGACACATATTTCATGAGAAGCTTGTGTTGAAGCACTATTTGTCAAAAGATTTCATCAAGAAAGATCATGTCATTCATTCTCAGTCTGGTTTGATCATTTAAATTCGTTCATTTCACTGAGGATGTCCAGGTGATATCTTTCTTGAATCAATTTCATTGTTGTATTGTTTAGAAATTGATTGTTTTGTTGTTGTTTGTTCATATAACAATTTGTATCTTTAAAGCATTGCTAGATAGGTTTCTAGTGGGTAGAACAGAGAGGGGTTCTCTGGTTCTTAGATCTTTTGAGAAGTCTATACGTTTAGATTTTGAATTTTACCTAGGGTGGGTAAAAGAGATATGTGTTTGCTTGTAAAGATATTCATTTTGTTATAGTGGAAACTCTAATCAAGGCTGATTAAAAGTAAAACTGGATGTAGCCTCCGATGTTGAGAGGTGAACCAGTATAAATCTTGTGTGAAATTATATTTTTTTTTCATATTCATATTGTTCTTGAAGTATTATATTTGTTTACATCACAAGATTGGTTGAAGCTCAAGAGTGGGTTGATTGAGATAAAAGTTGATTTCAAAAGATAGATTTCTTAATTGGTTAAGATACGATCCTTCTTTCAAAGTCTTCCGCTGTGTTTAAAATTTGTTTTAAATTTTAAAAACTCTGAGGTAAAACCAATTCACCCCCCTCTTGGTTATTTGCATAAGTGTTCATTCTATTTTCATGATTCTCCTAATGATTCAGTTAGTCCTGATTTTCCTCCCAAGATTTTTGAATTAATAAACCAGTTAACAATTCAAAAATTTTATATTAAGGTCAACATTATTTTTGGAACCTTTATCCTTGAGACTGAAGCTCGGTTTGACACAGGGGCAGATTCAAACTGCATTCAGGAAGGATTAATTCCAACAAAATATTTTGAAAAAACTTCTGAGCGACTTAGTACTGCTAGTGGATCTAAGCTTCGCGTTAACTTCAAACTTTCTGACGCTTTCATAGAAAATGATGATTTTAAAGTTAAAACTTCTTTTCTTCTGGTCAAAAAACTTAAAAATACAGTTATTTTGGGAACACCTTTTATCAAATCCATCTTCCCTATAACCATCTTAGATAAGGGTATTTCCACTACTTATCCGAATAAATCCATTACTTTCAGGTTTCTAAAAGATCCTATTGTTAGAAACTTGAACCCAATCCTTTTTAAGCAAAACCAAATCAATTATCTTAAGGAAGAGATTTCTTATAAGAAGATTGATGATTTGCTATCCAGCATCGAATCCAATCCTTGGACAAACAAATCCAAAACTCTATCTATGCTGATCTTCCAAATGCTTTTTGGCAAAGAAAACAGCACATTGTTGATCTCCCTTATGAAAAGGACTTCAATGATCGACAAATTCCTACCAAGGCTCAACCCATCTAGATGAGTTAGGAACTCCTCGTCCATTGCCAGAAGGAAATCCAAGACCTTCTGCAAAAGGGATTAATCAGAAAGAGCAAGAGTCCTTGGTCTTGTTCTGCTTTTAATGTCAACAAACCAACTGAAATTGAGCGTGGGTCTCCTCGTTTGGTTATCAACTATAAACCGCTCAATCAAGCCCTTCAATGGATCCGTTATCCGATTCTGAATAAAAAGGATCTTCTTAATCATCTTTTTTTTTGCTAAAATCTTTTCAAAGTTTGATATGAAATCTGGATTTTGGCAAATTCAAATTAGTGAAAGGGATTGTTATAAAACAACTTTTACGGTCCCTTTTGGACAATATGAGTGGAGAGTCATGCCTTTTGGATTGAAAAATACTCCTTCAGAATTCCAGAAAATTATGAACGACATTTTTAATCTCGGTCATCTACCCAGTCTGGGTCATCAACCCGGAAGCTACCTCAATCTATTACTGGGTCTTCCACCCAGAAATCTGAACCCCAATCCATTTCTGAACCCATCACTCAGAAATCCAAACCTCCATCACAAACAAAGGCAGACTATGCCATGCCAATCCAAGTCCTTTTGGCCCTTCAGGAACAGGGTCTTAGCCACCTTCCAAAAGGCCTTCCATCCAAGACATGGGCAGACATTACTTCTGAAGAAGAAGAAAGTGAAATATGTCTGGCAACCATGATCAAAAACATGACAGAAACCCCTTTAATCCTCCATCAACCAAAAGGCAAGGCCATTGTTCAGTAGCCTGAACCCTTGGCGATTCAAAAGCCTAAATCCCAAACTCAATATGTCCCAAAAAAACAAATACCAGGATGTCATTCAAATGGAACCTGAGTTTTGGGACCCAAAGCCAAACAAAGTTCCCCAAAAAATCTTTCCCAAAGATATTCAAGGCAATCAGTACCATTTCAAACCAACCTCCTTGCTCAAGACAAGACATTTTTATGAGTTTATTCTGGTGGACACCAATAGTCCAGATTAAACATCATAAAAATAAAGACTCTAAGCAAATCGCTTATTCAACTCTGCAAATCCTTAAGTTCTTAACACCTAAAGAATTTGGAGAATTGAATAAGATAAAAAGGTTTTCTCAAAACTATGATCCCATTGGTTTTTCTTATTGGGATTAACAAACTGCCTGGTATAATGTCTTTAATTTTCAGAATAAAGACTTTATGGATTCATGGCTTATTTATTTTAAACAAAATGTCCAATACAAGTTTCCCCAGTGGTTTTTGCAGTGGTGGAATTTTTATGGACCAATCCTTGAGATACTCCCTTCCGAGGTAGTGTCTGGCCTGACAATCTTTACTAAGAAGTTTTAGCACCCTGATAATGATCCATTTCCAGTGGACTTAGACTTCTTCAGTAAATTGTCTCTCGCCTGGATCTTCCAATGGCGATATATCTATGGTAATGTATCAGTCAAGGGACAATTGTTGATGCTTCGCAGACAAGCTCTTGTCAAGTGGTGGTCTCAGTTTGACCATTCAAGAGCTAATCCTGAACAGGTATCGCTTTGGTTTAAACAGCACCCAACTCTAACCAAAGCAACAGATCCAGAAGCATGCAAGTTCCTCAATCAAAAATCACAAGTCATAGCAGCCTTGATATCTTCTACCTCCAAAGAGAAGTTCAAGGAAAATATGAAGATGATCATTTATCTCTTAGAAAAGGAGAATGAAGACGCCTGCTCCTCATCCAAGAAGCCAACCAAAGAACCCGTCGAAGCCTCTTCACAATCGTCGGATGATTTCTACCAGAATGAAGACGACTGCTTTGGCATCAATCTTGATGATGACTGAATTCAATCCGGTCATCGCCATAAACAATAAGGCAAAAGGGTAAGTGGAGAAAGCTCATTTTGCTTAATGTAAGCATGACATCATCATTTCTTGCAGCAGACTACTGTTCAGCACTGTTCACTGTAGCAATAGGTTTTCCGGTATTTGTCACTGGTACTGTAGAAACAAGAAATTGTTGTATCTATTTAAGGGTTGCGTCCCTCAATTTGTAATCAAGTTTTTTTTCCTTAGTTTTCTTTTCTCAAAGAGTTCTCCCTAGGTATACCTCCGAGCCCCAGCATTCTGTTATCCAATCTTTGTAATCTTTTGAGAAATAAATTTTTTATTTTCTCATATTGCATGTTTTGATTCTGTAATTGAATTTTTCTCTTCTCATCTACTCCCTCTCATCCCAATATATATATATATATATATATATATATATATCAATTTTGATGTTTTATCTTGATATCTTGTGTTTTAGTTTTTGGGTTTTAAAACGAGAAAAGTTTACAAGTATTTTCATAATGAAATTAATAGAAAAGTTTTAAGGGAATTAAAATAAAGTCTTCCGCATTAATAATTTTGAGTTATCATGTAGCGACGGTGGGTCGTTACAATTTCATTTTATCTTTGTTTGAGAAAAGTTCTAGGAGATGGGAATCAACTAACTATAAAAAAGTAGGAAGTTATTGGTTTGTGATTTTGGTTCACAACCAATTCTGATTTTACATTCTTGTATAAACCAGTTCTAATTTTGATAAGTTGGTCCCAGCATATCCTAATACAACCATCTTAGAATGATACCAATGATATGATAGTGAAATGCTTTCAATTCAAATGGTAATATTAGACTACTAGCAGAGTGCTAATCCTAGACCAAAGTGTCTTGATGTGGGAAAGTTGGGATTTGATGCTTGGAGAAGACCATCCATGTAGTGGGAATTGTTAGTTATTCCCTTTTTTTTACTAACTTATGTATCATCTTATCTTTGTAGCTTGGAGAAGACCATCCATAAAAGGTTGAAGAAGAATGGAGTTTTTTTCAAAGAAGAATAAAGTTAATAAAAGATGATTGAAGCATTTCCTATTCTTAGATAATATTTCATTTGGATTTGTCGAGATAATTATTTCTATCTACTGTACACACTTTGTAGTGTATATTCGATAGAGTTGTTTCACCTTTGTGATTGTATACTTCGTAATCCAAGCGTTTTGATTATTTTGATCAAATATTACATTTTAATTATATGTAAATAAGCATAGTCAGTAGTCACCAATATAAAAATCAAGAATCAATTGATACAAATATTATGTGACAGCACTTAAGTGTTCTTCAATAATAATACTTACATTCACAAATGTAAAATTCTAATTCACAGATTTTAGTAACAGTTTTAATTAAGATCTTGAGCACTCAAGGTGTGTTAAAATGAACCCAAGAGAAAAGAAAGTTAAAGCTTCAAAGTTAGAGTATAAATACTTGTTTTATATTGGTTCATTCAACCTCTTGAGCTATGCCCAGTCTTCTTTAAAAATATTGAAGGGTTTCAGTAATCAAAGTGATTACAAAGCAAATATTCTACCTCTGTTAGGGTTTCATAGTCTATAGTTTTTAAAAAAATTAAGAGACCATGAGCTGAAAGAACCTCATCCCATAAACCACTCATTACATAAGTATCACTAAGGGTTTAGAATATACCTTTGTAGTGTGCTTTCAATTGATGGGCTGCCTTAGTCCAGGTGAGCAACAATTGGAGCGACCTCTTGGTGCTAGCTGACAGTAGATGTGTTGGGATTTGGTAGACACACAACTCTCTCTCACTTAATAGAGAATTTCTTGTCTCTCATGTGTATCATGTCAGCTCAACCTCTCTCATATATATGAGAGTAATATAACCCAAATCCCAATCACGTCTTATCTTATCAAATTTAATTTGATTAGATATATAGATAATTATCTTATCAAATCTTATTTAAATCCTGTTTGATTATATATACAATGTTGATCAAGAATTTTGGTATTAGGTTTGAAAATGATAAATCAACAAATAAGTTTAATTTTGGACTAAGTTTACTAAACCAAAATACTTTGAGTTCTTTGTATTCATACTAGCAATCTTTTGATTTTCAATTTAAAGAGATGTATGTTTTCAAAAGTTTACAACTAAGGCGATTTTGATATTAAGTATAAAATGAATATTTGGATTCTAATATAGAATTTGAATGAACGTGAATAACTTTTGTTGGGAAACGAAAAATAAGACTTGAATTAATAACATCTACAAACACATGAGCATTATAGTGATAACATAAAAACATGAATATAGATCGAAAGTAATAAAGAAAGAGTTATAGGCAAGATAATGGGTTATTGAAAGGAGAATAAGTCATAGAAAGTTGAATGGAGATAAGAATCAAAATTAAAAATAAAAGCAATGGGCAAGAACATACTATTTCCATAGAATCGAAAAGTCATGAGTGCGGCAAAGTTTCGTGTATAGGAAGTATGCAAATGTTTGTAACCAAATGAAATAGTATACATTATCGCCTATTTATAGTTAATACATATAACATATATTCACAGTTGATTAAGACATTGTCTTTGAAAGCTATTTGTTCACTTCAAATCTCGTCACTTGTTTTGCGCCTTGCTTCTTTTTAAATAATTGTAAATCGTCTAGGTAACTTCACTAGGCCTGAGTTTTAACTTTCAATTTCTTCTCTTTCGACACAATTGTTTGAAACTTCTTTTTGATACATATGAGATCTTCCTAACATAATTTTGAATAAAAAAACCACACTTTCGATCTCATCATAGTCACCTTCTTTAAACCACTTACATTTCTACCGAAATTACTTTTCAACAAATAATAAAATGTCTCGCCTTTTACATATTAAATAGCAATCGAACCAAACATAAAATAGTATCCTAGAAAAAATTTTAAATGACCCTAAGGTACAAATAATTATCTTACCAAGTCTTATTTGATTAGATATAATTATCTTATCAAATCATATCTTCTTATATATAATTATCCCATCAAATCATATTTGATTGGGTATAAAGATAATTAATTAAATCATATTTAATCAATTATATTTTATATATTGCATCTTATTTAATTAAATCTCATTTAATTAATTATGTTGTTAAATTAATTAAATAATTTTTTTAATTAACTATGAAGTAAATTAAATCAAATTTAATTTATTCAACTACTTCAATTGATTATTCTATGTGTGTGACCATATAGGCTCACATAGACTAACAATAATATAATCTTTATAATATTATAGATAGTGATTAACATTTAGTTCGCAATGCATCATTGCAACCCAACCCATGAGATAACCAGCGATTTGATTTCAACCTTACTATGACCATTTCCACTATGCAACCTTTATCCCTTCATCCAAATGTTTTGATTGAACATAATGTATAAGAGAGTCATCTTCGTCAATTAAGTCTCATCATTTATTTCTGGATACCCAAGTAGACATCTAAATACAAATTGACCCAATATCTCATATTAGTCCATTTGTGTGTGGCCACACATTGTACGTCTCACTCTATCGAGAGACCTATAGACATAACTCTTGTTATGTACGAGGGATGAATCCTATGTACATTACTCACATCCCTTAGCATGATTCGTTGTAAGCCCAATTACTACCTTTATAATCACCTTGTTATAGTCTTACAAATGACTTTTGATATCATTAAAGTCTACAACTCCTACATGTAGTAAACTTAGTCACTTCAAGTTGAAGGATAACTATCACATAATAGTTGTCATAAGAAGCACTTGTGACACTTACATAACTATTATGAAGTCTTCTCATAATAGGTTAGTCTAGTATAAATATTACTATTAATATTCATACTTGTATGTCAACTTGATATCTCATATCCATGACTTGCGAGATGCTGTCATCATTTTACTCAAATAATAATCTCAATGTATTATTGTTGTCCTAGTTGACAATAATAGTTAACTACATACACTTTAAAAATAGTGTTTTATCATTCAATGAATCTCACATCATTAAATAGTCCATCTATTCTAAGGATATTAGCATACTATACAAGAAATAATATAATAACTAAAATGTCTCATTATTTTATTTATCTACCGTATTACTTCACTATAGTGTTTTCATTTTTTATTTATTTTTAAATTCTTTATTTCTATTTTCTAGTATTTACACCCAAACTCACTTATTTGTATTATTGTTCTAGAATTTGTATAATTACTTGTTATATTATGAGTCCTCTGTGTTTTTCTTTTTGAGTTTTATTGTTCTAAAATGTGATTTATTTATTTTAATTATCAACACAACATAGTTATTAAGGATTCTCACGTGTTTTTACCAATTTTCATATATAATAAGAAATCTTATCATAGAAAATTAAGTGATAACAATTCTTATTATAAATTTCATGTTTCTAAAGAAGTTTTCCATAGTTTAATCTAATTAAGTTGTTAATGATTATTTTAGTTAGTGTTACTTTATAGTTATCAACATATCTCTTAAGCCTAATTTTTTTTTCTTAGGAATTTAAAGCATGCTACCTTTTGTGAGCCGGTGTTCAGATTTCATATTATTGTGCTTATAACTTATAACTATTAAATTGTCTTATTTTATATCAAACACTTAAAACATAAATTCTTTTAATAAAATTTATTCTTAAAAAAGTTGTTTTTATATTCAGATAATTATAAAATTATTTAATTCTCGTTTTATAAATTATATTTTATTAAAACAAAACACATAATTATGAATACAATTCGTATATAATTCATTCAATTTACCACTTCTCTTGCTAAAATTTATCTGGTAAAGTGTGATTTTCCATCTCAACTAGGCTTTTCTAATGGTCTATTTGGTTGGATGGAAGATAAATAAGAAGGATGAAAATTTCAAAATTTGAATAGGAAAGAAAATAGAAGAAAAAATTTAAATTTTTATTTTAGAGTCAAATTTTTCTTCCACTTTTTTTCTATTTTCTCTTCAATCAAATAGAAAAAAAAAATAATTCATAAGTTGTATTTTCTTTTTTCTTCTCACTTTCTCTTCTAGCAAAGGAGCCATAAGTGCTAACCGGCCAGGCCTAAATCAAGAAGCTTACATGACTTGAGTTAATTTGATCAAAAGCCCAACTAAAAAAATAAAGGGATAGCGTTATCTCAATTTTATTTCTCTTACTGGATTGGAAACGAAAGTAATAAGTAAACTGTTGTGGAAAAAAGTATGTAAAATAGTTGCAACACATAATCCATTCAGGCGAATTTTATCATATCCATAATTCATTCAATCCTCCACTGAACATCTTTCTCCTAAATTGCTTTAAAAAAAAATCTTTCTCATAAATTAATGAGTTAAAAAAAATGCAATAAATATAAAAATGTAGCTTAAAGGAAGGCATGGATACCAAAAGCGCAGAAAGTAAAATTGAGAAACAGGACAAAGGAAACTTACATTTTAAAAATTAAGGCCTTTTAAGCATCAACAATGTGGCTAGTTTCAGTAGTGTCCATTTTCTGCTAGTTTCTTCCCCGTACGTCAACAAGTTAATGCTTCTCTTGGGATTTCCCCAACTGTGTTAAGACCTTCAGCAAAAATAACACCCATTCCCATGTGCAAATGAGGCCGAACATGACAATGGAAGGCCCAAACTCCTAGGTTATCAACCTTAAACCTCAAAGCAGTCCAACCATATGAAAATATGACTGCAGTATTCTTTAATGGTGCATGTGACAAATTGAATTTCTTTTCATCACCTGATTTGAATTTTCCTTCTTCATACCCCAAAACTCAAAAAGTCATGCCCATGCAAGTGTCAAGGATGAATCTCACTATCATTCCCACTCAATAGGTTTGCATTTTGCAAAATCACATCAATGACCTCATTAAGGTCGAACGTGTAGACCCCATCGCCAATACTTGCATTGGAGTTCACGGGAGGGTTGAAAATGTCATGATTCACTGAGAAGGTCATGGGTGGGGGCATTTGCTTAAAGACATTGTTTATTTTGAACTTAATGGAGCTCAAGTAAGGGGTTGGTGGTGGCAATGTTGGGGAGACATTGTTAATGGTCCATTTGATGAACCCATCAACACGATTTTGTGTGTTAAGGAGGAAAATTGTGAGGTCAGAGTGTTTTGGTGGTTATGGTATCCCATTTTAGTAATGATTTTCTCAGTAAAGGCTTTGCTACACTTAAAATCATTCCATTGGGGTGTTATGTATGGTGGAGAAGTTTGAAAAATTGAGGCAAAGATGGGCTTGAAGTTTTGAATGGTTAGGCCTTGGGAATTTGGGTTATGCTTCCTACACCCAGCATATTTTCAATACATCCAACATTGTATAATTAATTTCCAAAAATACCTTTTGTAAAAATGGATATACATCATTCAGTATGAGTCATATGGATTGTCAATCCATATGATTCATACGGATTGATAATCCGTAAGAGAGTAAAGTTGAAAATAAAAAAATATGCTAGATGTATTGGAAATATACTGGGTGTAGGAAGTATAATCATGGGAATTTTAGGCTTTCTTGCTCTAACTAACTCAAATTGAAAGCCAAAAGTTTTTATTTGGGTCCTTGTCTGTCTAATGCTCTCACCAGAGTAAATGTTCATGTCATCTATCACAAAGGTGTAACATAGTTTCCATTAGCTTCCACCACAAGTTTGTGATTCTACAATACACAAAGAAATTATGTCATGTTAATTGATGCATAAAAATGAATGGAAGGTGCCAATTAATGATGAAACTAATTGTATAATCAAGTGAAATGTTTCACAAAACTTATTTCACTATTTGCTAAAGGTATGATAAGTATTACACTATATGACAAAGAGAACAACACAAGATAAAATACTTGAGTTATAATATAATTTTTATTATATACATTATTTGATGAATAATCAACAATACAAAAAAAAATATAAATATTTTACTAAAATACCCTTTCAAATATTCATTATCTTAATATAATTTACATTATTATTATATATTGTGTAAATTCAACATACAAAATATACAAGTTAGTTAGTAAATAATATGAACTAAACAAATATGATAATAAAATTGTTATAGTAAACTAATAGATAATATAAATTCAAAATATATGATATTACCGTTATTAGATAATCAAAATTCATATTCACGAGAATATATGTCTTTTAAATACTTTGGATATGAGAAAAAAATTGTCTCATGATTTTGAGTAACAAAAATTAAGTTTTTATCTTGTCATCATCTGTTTAATTTGTACTGTCCAATAATCCTTTTTCATATCAAACATAGAAAATATTATTTTATCTTATCATAATTTTTCAGCAAATCAAAGAAATCCTAAGAGTATTAAGAAAGTATACGGCGCAAAACCAAAAGAAGGTGAAGATAAAAAAAATTAAAATTTTAATAGAAGAGAAAGTGTAAGAAAAAATAAATTTTTTCTTATATATATATATATATATATATATATATATATATATATATAAAGGCTGTCGTGGCAATGCCTAAAAAACAGGACAGCGACATCCCAACCGTGTTTTGCTTGTTTTGTTATTAAGAGTTGGCTTTTCTCTCTCTTTTTTATTTCTTTTGATTTTATCTATAATAAGATAAAATATATATATTATTATCCGCGGTTTTTTTTTTATCTTCTTTCGTTCCATTCATTCAAACATAGATTGAGTAAATGTTTGAATTCATTAGTTTATTCTTTTAAGTAACAATTTTATTTCAAAAAATATCACATGTCGTATATGTACACATAGAGAGTATGACTTTCGAGAATATTACTTTATGTGAAATAACGGATAGTAATCATTATATCAAATTAAAAATAATAGATTGATAATTTTTTAAAGATTTAATTATTATATTAATTTATAAATATTTTAATTTTGACCACCTATTATTTTTAAGTATGATCTAATAATGATTATTATTAATTGTTCTCATGTTCTGTTTTAATAAGAGTTGTATTATATATATATATATATATATATATGCATATATATATATAGGGAATGGTAATATTTATCCTAGTTGGTGTGCATTAGTATTTAAAAAAAAGTTGGACTAAAAAATTATTAAAACTTTTGGGATGTATTTGATTTGCTAAGAAGACATACAAACATAATAGTATTGGACAAGTAGCTGAGTCACAATACTACTTTTTGTATTGTGTTGTTTGGTGGTCGATGCACATTATAAGTAATTTTGTGTTTATTTTGTTTGATGTGCTTATGTATTGGACAAAATAATATAAATTTTACTATAATACCCTTTGTACTGTGCAATGTTTGTATGTGTGAAAAAAAGGTGTGTGAAATTAGTTGTATTTATTTTAATTCAGACCAGGCTTGCATTTCCTATCCATTTCAATTCTTTTTTTTTTTATTATTTTTGCTAGGGTTGGAAATGGGTCAAAGCGACTCAACCCAACATGCAAGTAAAGGAATGAGTTGGAAAATCCTAGGTGCATTAGCAGCACCTTGACGGTGCAACAAAGGATAGCACCTCCATGGAGAAGGCGCAGCTCCTGACGCCATCGGGCTCAAGGCCTGGCGACGCGAGGCCTCCACAAGGTCATAGCATTGGCAGCAGCAGCACGACAATGCGACGCGACCTTGCATGAGACAGCCAAAAGAAAAGAAAATATAGTGAGAACAATATGACAATGAGAACATTTGAATAAATTAACAATGAAAAGAAAGAAATAATGAGCAAAAAGGGAACAACAACAATCCATACGTCCCTCACCAGCAAGGTGAAGTGAAACAAACCAACAGAAAGAAGAAAAACAAAAGGAAAGAAGAGGGGAAGGAAGAACAAAGAGAGCGGCACATATCTCACCAAAGACAATGACAGGTTTGACGTTTTGATTTAGAGAAAGAAGCGCATATGGAAAAAGAAAAAAGGTGTGGGATAATGAAAAGTAAAAACATAGGATAGTATAGTATTTTTATTTTTGTTAGACACTAGACAAAAAGTTATATGGAGTTTAGTGAGTTACAAGTTTTTGGATATTTGTCCAATTCATCATTCTGTATTTTCTATTGTCCCTTAGTCATTTTTTAAATCAATCAAACATTGGACAAATATTTTTATGTTGTCCAGTTCCTTATTTTTTAACGAATCAAATACACCCTTGTTTTCAAAATTTAATTCAAGAACATTATTGTATTTTCATTTAATTTTAAAAAGTAAACATATTTCTTACTCGTGGAAAAAAATAAGAAAGAGAAAAAAGATTTTTATTTTTATTTTTAAATTAAATGATAAAATATCATAATATACTTAAATTAAATTTTGGAACAATGTTAATGTCTTTCAAGTAGCGTGAATAATAGCATTCATATATATATATATATATATATATATATATATATATATATATATATATATAAAGAGAAAAAACCTGCAAACAAAAAGAATTGGCTGAAATTGTTTCAAGAAAAAACAATTACGTGAATATGGAAGGCAAATTCTTCAAAATTTCTGGTTCATCTAAATCTTGACGCGAATTATAAACTTTTGTGAGTTAAATTGAATTGAATTGAATTAAGTCTTGCATGCCCTTGTAATTCTTCAAACTTAGTGATGCTCACCAATTCTCTAATTCTACAAAATATTTTGTGATCTCTCTTCTCTAAGTCTTCAATTGAATCACGTAATGGCCCAGATGAAAGGAGATTTTATTTAACCATAAAATCTCTACAAATTTACTAAATAGAAAATTAAATATTTGAAATATTTAATTTATATCATTTAAAAAAAATTACGTCAAGATTCCTATCACAACAATCATCATGTAGAGATTTTATGATTAATTAAAATTTAAATTTAAAATATTTTAATCTTCACTTTTTATTTTAATATAACTAAATTCATCATTCTATTCTCATATAAGATATTACAATTATCATGTGATACTCTAGTGTTTGAATTAGATTCAATTTCTCGATAATCAATTCCTATTTCACGTTGAAAGCTAAAGAAACAAATAGTTCCATAATTTTTTTTTATTTTTCATAATTTTTCAATTGTAAGTTGTAAAAGAAAAAAAAATAGGATTTAAGTTAGAGTGTGTTTTTTCTAGGCATGTGTTTGATTGAGAATGTTTATTAAGAAACAACTGATTATTTTTAAAATAAATATAAGAACAGAAAAACAAGTTATATTAAATATAAAATAATATATATATATATATATAATTTGTATAATTTTGATTAATTTAATATTAATTTTTGTATAAATAAATAAATAAAAGCATGTAAAATAATAAATTTAACATATATATAATAAAATATATTATTAAATTAGTGTAATTATTTTTTAATACTTCTGTATTGACTTTATTGCATAAAATAAATAAATAGATAAAAATATAAAATATAATTATAATTTTAAATTGAGTTTAAGTAATTAGTTTGAACTATTTGTGAGCTTGAATAGAGTTCAAATTTCAGTAAAAGAAAAAGAGGGGTATGAATTTGAGTGAGTTTCAAGTCAAGTCATTTATTATTGAGTTAAGTCAAGTAAAAACAATTTCAGCAACTAATTTCTTTTTGGTTTAAGTGGAAAGTGAGAGCAATAGAAAATCTTCTAACCTCATCATACAGCTAATGGTCACTAATTAAGATGTACATGTGATGATACTTTTACAATCATGGCATGCTGATTGAACACAAAGGATTTGGAATCCAAAAAAATATATGATAAAATTAAAGTTAAAAATAGAAGAAGAAAAATAAATAATACAATGCAACATCCCATAGGAATGGGGTCATTGTACAACTCACCCAAAATTTGTATATTGCCTTAGAGATTGAATTAGATAAAGTCAAGAATGTTTGTGTATTGGGTCATCCAATGGTTATGTCATACTTTTTTATTTATTTTGAGATTTGTTAGGTATAGAGTGAATTTCAGGGACAAAATTCTTTAAGGAGGGAAGAAATATAACATCTTAAAATTTTAATATAATTATTTTTATTAGTTTAGTACAAAATTATTAATATAAAAGTTTATTTAAATTAAAAGTGATTGAGTTAAACAATTATGATATCAATGAAAAGATTTAAGTGAAGTGGTTGATATAAAAATTGACGAGATTATTTTTAAAAAAAGTGTAACAGTTTCATACACTAATTAAAAGATTATTACTATTGTGAAGATAATTAGTATGGTAATAATATAATATTGTATATTTAGTTTAACGAGTTCGCCACCAACTGTAGCAGCTCCATCTGCTAGAATTTATCTATTTTTTATGCATTTACCTCGTAAAAATATTTGTTACATTTAAATTGGCGATCCTTGAAAATGATTTAAATCTTATCATGTTTTATCTTAATATATTTTGAAAAAAAATATATTAAACAATGTTAATAGCTAGATAAATCTAGATAATATAGAATAAAAAAGATAAAAAAAAAAGACTTGGTTAAGAAAATCTATTAACAATATATCTCATTTGACCCAATTTTAATCACACTCTTATACTTATATAAAGATAAATAATTCACTTTTCTTATAGCTTTATAAACAATCTCTCTTAAAAAATAGAAAAATAGTAGAAAAGGAGAAAACAAATAGAAAAACTTGTTTAGACGTCATGATAATTGTTTGGTACTTTTGCCAATTGTGGTGATGACATTTGGTGCCAAATTGTTAGCAATAGAATTATGAGTTCTTCTTGTTATATATACAAAGACATTGATGAAAGGAAAATCTTGTAGTGTGAATTCCTTTAAATTTGGAATTGTTCCTTTGCTTTTAAATCCTTATATCGGTTGTGGATAATTACATGTACATATGCATTTGGCTTATATTAAGTTATATTCCTAAGTTTACCGTTTGCATGAGAGTAGTTAAAGAAAAAATGACATTCTATTGATATATATATATATATATATATATATATATATATATATATATATATATATATATATAATTGGATTTTTACTTTGTGAAATTGGATTTATTTTGAGAATTTTCTCCAGCGTGACTATGCATTGCATTTTGAGTGAATCATTATATGTATTCATAGATTTATACAATCATAGGTATGTAAACTGCATTGCCCATACAGTTAAATTGATGCTTATGAGGACACAGTACTAATATGATATGGCAAGATTTCAAGAACTTTGATAAATGGGAATTGTTTGAAAATTTATTTGATAATTATTTAAGATGATATTTGGTAGTTATGTGTGAGTTGGTCATCATCTTCTAGAAAGTGGTAATTGTATATTTTATTATTTGGGATGAGGATGAGATATATGATAGATACATTTATCTGGAATATGGAACTGATTTTGGATAGCTTTATATATGATGAGAAAGCCATTGGGATGTCATTGCATTAGACCCTTTGAAGGATCTGAGATACATACTGGTACTAGAAACCAAAGAGTTGAGTATAGTGATTTCAGGAATCACTAAGTTGTATTTGTGATATTTATTTGAATGCATTGAGGTTGATGTTTATTTAAGTATTTTATCCATTGAGAATGTTATGGGAATAAATTATGATTTTTCTAATTTGACTTTTATTGGAGCATATATAAATATATATTTATATTATCTTATTTTAAATTTATTGTGGATATCATGGATGATTTTTTTTATTATCGCGTAAGTTGAGAACAACACTATTTGTGAACTCCTTTTTAAAACTTGTTTCATTCACTATGGTTATCATCTCATTATAAGTATTGTTTTTAGAGCACAAAGAAGAAGTTGCTGAAATTAGGGAGACTTGAAGGTGTAACTTTCATTTGTGAATTTACTTTAGCTTGATTAGTATTTTAGAATAAAATGTCAGGTGTTACTACTTTCATTATACTTCAGCGTTCGTTTAGTTTAGATGTCCATATCTGAGGACAATGTTTTTATTTATGCAAAGATTCATTTATTTGACTTTATTTATTAAACATGAAGAATTTTAGGACTATTATAATTTTGAGATTTTATATTCTTTTTTAGTATATTTTATTAGGGTTGTTATTGTAACAAAGGTTGTTATTGTAACAAAGGGTGTTACACTTGACATATACTTTAATTTACAATTATTGATTCTTTATCAAGACACAAAATTGATACATCTAAAAATTTCGGTAACTAGTAACATAAGCTCATTTCTTTAAGTTATTTCTCCAAATTGTATTGTCTTTGTTGTTCTATTGTTCATTTAAATTCTTTTACCTTATTTGATTTAGCCTTTCTACCACTCCACCTACAGGACCAAAGTATGCGATTTATTCGCAAGGTTCATATCAAAAGTTGATTCTAATCAGCTTATGCATTTATGCTATGTTAAAACTATAAGAGATATGGAACTAACTTAGAAAAAGACGGGCTTGTATACATGTTGTAACACCCTAAAATGTTACAATTCAATTTATTGTTTTCTGTGTGAATTGTTTCTGAAATTATTGTATTGAGTTTAATTTTCTTGTGAAATTGTTTATATGGCAAAATTATGTGTGGATATGATATTTAAAAAATAAATTAAGTATTTGATATATATATATATATTATTTAATTTCTTTAGTGAAATAATTATTTAAAATTAATTTAAGGATGAGCTTTTAGTGGAAATATAAGGCTAGAATAAATAAATTAAGTGTGGTGTGATATTAGAAACATAAACTCAAACATGAGGCTCCTTAATTAAAAGGATTAGAATGAAATATGTCTAATTAAGGGGAAATGGATTAAAATGAAAATCTAATTTGCACATAGGTTCCTAGGGTTAGAGAGTTTATTTAATTAAGTAAAATTGACCCCTCAACCCTTCCCTAGTGTGTGTTTAGTATTAGAGCAAGAAGGAGTTTTGTGCTTCTTTGTGTGTGTGTGAAGTTTCACATCAAATACAAATGAGAAGATTGAACACCATATAAGTGAGGATGATACATATAAACAAAAACCTTAAACTTTTAGGTTAAAGTGTGATATCAAATTTCACTTATATGCTTACTCATGCCCCAATGGTGTAAAACTCTCCATGTTACTCCCCTCAGATTACACAACATCTTTTATCTCTTCCATGTTTATTCTTTCCCTAAGCTTGATTCTTATATTTATTTCCCTTTTCTAGGGAAAATATGAAGGTGAGGAGGTAGAAACCACTCACAAAGAGCATTCTCACCATTGTCTCTTCAAATGTCAACCCAACCACACTAGGTGTAGGGAGTTTCCATCCTAAACCTCACAAATCATGTGATGTGGGACTGTTTTGGGATCATATGGATGTTTGGAAACATCAAAATGCTATGGGTCTCATGCTATGTTGCTAAAAATGTTAAAAACTCATGTTTTCTATCTATTTTTTAGCATATATGTTTTTTGACTTTTAGAAAATTATGGGGTACATATTTTCAAAAGGTTAGACAACTCCTAAGGTTTTTGGAGTCTCTAGAACCATAGGTAATTTTTATAATTCGTTTTGAGCCATT
This sequence comes from Glycine tomentella, assembly GCA_007407185.1. Lineage (NCBI taxonomy): Eukaryota > Viridiplantae > Streptophyta > Magnoliopsida > Fabales > Fabaceae > Glycine > Glycine tomentella. The sequence continues at coordinate 59,120 of PYAF01000010.1, forward strand.
GCAAGAAATTTTTGTTATGCTAAAATGGAAATTGAGTATTACAAAAGCTAAAGACACATAAACACACAAATAATTGTAATTTTTTTAATACTTATTTATGTATTAAATTTGTCAAACAAAATTCTAACATTTGTTGTTTCTTCTTTATGATTTTTTTTTAAACAAAACCATTTAATTATTCATGCAATTCATGTAAAAGAAATCATAGTATTTACCATTTCTCTTGCTAAAATTTACATAGTAAAGCATTTTTTACTTCTCAACTTCGATTCCAAGTGCTATCCATCTTGTCCTAAATCTTGGCAACAACATCATCGTCAAATCTTTGAAGGAGAAGGGGTGTTGTTATTGGCCCCTACCACCTGGTGAAAAGACTTATTTGCCTTCCAATTTAAATTCTTCACCTATCCCTTTTTCCTTTCCTCTATATATGCCCTGCCACCTCCCTTAGCACCCTCCATCTTCTCTTCCCATTTTCTACACACAAACCCTCATTCTTCTCCTTCCCTTCTAACCCCTTCCCAACCCTCCTCCTTCCCTTCCCTTCTCAACCCTTCTTCCCTCTACTCGTGCCTAACCCTTCTCCCTCTCCTTCCCAGCTTGTGTTTGAGGAGGGTTTTTCTCTATTTATTGTTCAACATAATTGTGATTTCGTTGTAGACGTATCTATAACAGAATCACAACTTCATTTATATTTTTTTATGGAAAAAATAGGTAGCAAAATCACAATTTCATTGTGTATTGTGACACAACAAAATCATGATATCGTTACGTATTTTTTTTAGGTTTAGAAAATCACAATGGAATCATGATTATGTTGTGGCTCTGAAAAAATAATCGCCAACATGCATAATAGAATCACGATTATGTTGTGTTGTTTGATGAAACACACAAAAAAATCATGATTCTATTGTGTTGTGGAAAAAAGTAACAATACTAGAGTGTTAAGGGAGATGCTAAAAAAACAAGAATGGAATCATGATTCCATTGTTATGTATGAGGTAATAAAATAATATACAACAAAATCATGATTCAGTTATATATTATACAATAGAATCATGATTATGTTATCATAAGTCGTTATGTATTTTATTCAACAAAATCATGATTCTATGAGAAGAACATTTTTGGAATAAAAAAGGATCAACCCCTTAGTAGGGACCAATACCAAATGAAATGAGACCAATAGCAACTTCCAAGGTGAAGTTTAGATGACTTAAGTTAATTTGATTAAAAGTCCAAATAGAAATAAAAGGGTACCTTTATCTTAATGGACCAAGCTCATAAGAACTTTACTTATATCAATTAAGTTGGATGTTCGTTGTCTCAATTTCATTTCCCTTACCGGATGCCATTGTAGTAGGTAAATAGTTGTAACACATAATCCATTGTAAAAAAAATTTATCATTTTTATTATTCATTCAATCCTTCTCTTAACATCTTTCTCAAAATTAAATTAATGAGTTACACAAGAATGCAATAAAATAAATAAATTACCTTAAAGGAAAAGACATGACTATCCTATAAGATAATAGGCCCAACTCTACAAGAGAAAATAGTACATAACAAACCCCACAAACAAAATTGAGAAAGAGGACAAAGGAAACATACACTTGGCAACTTAAGGCCTATTAAGCATCAATAGTGTGGCAAGCTAGTTTTAGTAGTGTCCGTTTTCTATTAGCTTCTTTCCTGTAAGACCACAAGTTAGTGCTTCTCTTGGGATTTTTCCAACTTTGTGAACACCCTCAGCAAAAATCACACCCATTCCCATGTGCAAATGAGGCTCAATGTGACAATGGAAGGCCCAAACGCCTGGGTTATCGGCCTTAAACCTCAATGCAGTCCAACCATATGGAAATATCACTGCGGTGTTCCTTAAGGGTGCATGTGTCAAATTGAATTTCTTCTCATCACCCGATTTGAATTTCCCTTCTCCATACCCCAAAACCCAAAAGTCATGTCCATGCAAGTGCCAAGGGTGAATCTCACTACCATTCCCAGTTAATTGGTTTGCATTTTGCAATATCACATCAACGACTTCGTTAAGATTGAACATGTACACCCCATTGCCAATTGTTGCATTTGGGTTCACAGGAGGGTTAAAAATGTCATAATCTTGTTGGAAGGTCACAGGTGGGGGCGTTTGGTCAAAGGCATTGTTTATTTTGAACTTGATGGAGCCCAAGTAAGGGGTGGGTGGCAATGTTAAGGATACATTATTAATGGACCATTTGGTGAAACCATCAACACGATTTTGGGTGTTGAGAAGGAATATTGTGCGGTCAGAACGCTTTGGAGGCTGTGGGGTTCCCATTTTGGCAATGATTTTTTTGGTGAAGGCTTTGCTACGCTCAAAATCATTCCAAAGGGGTGTGATGGGTGGTGGAGAAGTTGGAAAAACTGAGGCAGAAATGGTCTTATAGTTTAGAATGGTCAGGCCTTGTCTGGTATTAGGCTTTCTTCCTCTAACCCCAATTGAAAGCCAATAGTTTTTGTTTGGATTTTGGTCTGTGTGAAGGAGCACTGAGTAGCTCTCACCAGAGTAGATGTCCATGTCATCAACCACAAATGGTGTAACGTAGTTTCCATCAACTTCAACCACAACAAGTTTGTGATTCTACAATACACAAAAATTAGGTCAAGTTAATTGATGCATAAAATGAATCAATGGTGTCATTTATAATTACACTAATTGTATAGTCAATCGAAATATTTAACAAAAGCTTATTCTGCTATTCACTAATTCACTAATAGTATGCTTGGATGGAGAATTTTAAGAGAATAATTCATTTTGTTAAGAAATTTAAAATATTGTGGTGAAATATATTGTTTGGATCATAAGTTTAAAAAAGAAATTAAAATTTTAGTGATTTGTGAATGCTTTGCCATTTTGATTAATTGTAGGATTTTAAATTTTATAAATAAAGTAAGAATTTAATAAAATTCTTCATATTCAATTTTAACTATTTTATAAGAATTATTTTAAAGTTATAATTATCATAAAGTCTAATTAATTTGTAGTGTAAAACTTTTTAAAGTGACATTATATAGAAATTAAACATATATATATAATTAATGTGGAACAGTTGTTTTTTCAATAGTAATACTGCTTCATATACTTGAGTATATATTTTAAACTTACTTCATTTTAAGAAATTATTTTCTAAAGATATAAATAAAATAAGTGTGTTAATCACGTTCAACTCTTTCTTTTATTAAATTTCTAATCTTTTTAAGTCCTCCATCAGTCGTCTTCCTACGTACAACGGTCTAATTGGGATGTACACAAAAAATCACGGATTTCTACATCCACTAAACATTTTTATAATATATATGAAAGATAGATTGTTGAAACCCTTTTTTTTTCAACTTTCTTGACCCATTAGTCAAGTCTTTATTACCTTAACACCAACTAACACTTGAACCATTCTATTGTTGGTAAACAAACAATTAATAATAGATGTGATCAATCACCGTGGATTTAACTCAGCAAAAATATTAAAAAAAAAAATCACCGTGGATTTCTCCAATTGGTTTCTTTTTGGTTTAAGTGAGACAAATAAAATATCTTACACTAACCTGATCATACAGCTAATGGTCACTAATTAAGATGTACATGTGATGACACTTTTAGTAAAAAATTGCAAATGATGAAAAAATTATAAATAGAAAGGGAAAAAATAATTAATGAAATGCAACATGTCATATATATATAGGGTCATAAAGAACTCACCGAAATGGCTAAGTTGAGTGCAGCTAAGGAAGTGGTGCTGGCAATCCTGATTCTATAGGCCTTGTTTGGCTCCACATGAAGAATCTGAGGGGCACATTCTTCACCACCTTTAAGTTGGCATTGGGGTAGGGTTGTGTTGATGAATTTAGATGCAAGGGAACAATTGAATTGTCCTCTTCCATTGATGAGCAGAGTCTAAAACAAGTGAAAAAAAGAATGGGTAAAGGGTGAGAAATTAAGATTCTAGAGGGCTACTTAAATGTGAAAGCTTCTTTTCCTTTGTATGTTTCTTTTCTTTCTCCCTTTTCACTTCAGTCAATAAAAAGCTACTAACTAACGCGTAATGCACCACTAGAAGATTGCACATTGTGTATGCAAAAGTATTTAAATTAATTAATTATTATTTTTAAAGTGATGTTAAACTCGATTGTCTTGAAATATATTTTTGATAAAGGGAAAAAAGAAAAAGACAAAAAAAAGCATGCACTCTAAAAAAAGAAAAAGAAAAGGTATGGCTGTGGAGAATTATTCAAGTTGCCCTATATATATTATAAAAATCCAACTCCACTTTCTGCAAAAGGGCCTCATGTGCAAGTTTTTCTAGCTTACTTTACGGAATTTTATATGATTTTTCGATCTGGATTAATTTGTACCTTTATTTTTCAATGTTATGTGGAAGGTAAAGCTAATAACATGAGTCATTTCAATTTGTTCATTGTAGGTTATTTATAAACCTTTAGATCAAATGCCTCTTAAACATAGGGAAAATACTTGTACTATTGAGTAGTAATCGTTGTGTTTTTATTTTCTCTTTATTTATAACTTACAATAAACTATGTATAAGAATTGAAATGTTTAAAAAGGATTAATGTAGTAGTGTAAGATTTTATTGTGTTCACATGAGTGAAAACGATATATTTAATGGAAGAATTCGTATTTGATTTTCATGTAAAATCTCATTGGATTAATTAACAATAATTACACATTACTAATGAGACTAATCTTTGACCCAACGGATTAAGAGACACCGTGATTCATGATGCAGGACAAAAAATATAAGAATTGAAAAAGAAAAAAAATTGTTAATATTGTTAATATTACCTGAGGTTCACCAATCCATTTTAATGGTTTGGTAGAGAGGCCAACTTCTTGTTCATGTGAGCTTGTGTGCCACAAATCACTAAGAAGAAGGTTGAATTCACCATCGTAATGAAACGGTTCGTTTTGTCCCTTTGGCAAATCTACTATCAACGAACCATACAACCCAGCTGATCTTTGCATACCATAGTGTCCATGATAGAAATATGTACCAGGCTGCAGCGTATAAAAACTCATGAATACAACATTACATAACACTAAGACCTATTCTACCTTTAGTTTAAACAAATGCAAAAAAAACACACAAAAACCACCGAAAGTAAAACCATAGTCGGAGAAACCAAACACTTGTGGAATATTTAGGCAAGAGAAGATAAAATAAAAACAGATAACACGGACAAATATGTGTTATCTTTATTTAATTAAAAAGGGAAAGAAAAAACTATTTAAAGAAAAAAAAAAACATCTTTTTTTCCTTTCAATTTTCTCTTTATTACTTTCATTTTTCTAAACCAAACAGAACTTTGGACTCAAAATTCATAGGGCATGAGACACCAATAAATATATATTTCAATATATATAAATGGAAAATAAATAGAAATAAACAGAATTATATAATAGAAAAAGAATTATATATCAACAATATAAAATTTTTTATACAATCATCCAATCACAATCTACTATAAATAATAAATTTATTAATTTTTAAAATATTTATATTAAAATAATTCAAATAATAATTTATAATTAAATAATAATATAAAATTATTTTAGAATTGTAAATAGATAGACATTAAACGCATTAGATAAATGTCTCGAAGTTTAATGTGTCTTGTTAATAAAAAGATAAGAAATAATGAGAGGAGAGAAATGTAATTACCCGGTCAACTGTAAACCTGTAATGAAAAGTTTCCCCTGGGTTTACAGCACACTGTGAGATGGAAGCCGTTCCATCTGCCCAAGGAGTTCCAACCTGCAAAGTGCAAACATAAATTAACAAAAACTATTATTAATTAACATTGTATTTAATTTTAGCTTAGCACTGAGTAAAACCACAGAAACACTCCTATTTCTACGTATATATAAGTAAATATATAGGACCCGTGGATAACCTTCCACAAAAACTTTTATCATAAGAAAATAAGAAGAAAAAAAATAAAATATATTTTTTTATTTCTTTATTTCAGAAGTATTTCTGTATAAACTGACTCAAACATACGCATATACAAAGTCATAGAAAGTGTGAGTGAGTGTAATTTGCTGGTATTATTGATGGAAAAGTCGTCTGTAATTTACCGATGAACAAATTCATTGTAATTTGTCTGTATTATTGATGAACTCGCGGCCTACTGTAGTAAATTCATTGTAATTGCAAACATTCATATAGTGGGAGTAAAAGGACTAGAATTAGCTTGTTGGTGAGAAAAACAAAAGAACAAGAAAAAGTAAAGAACAAGAACCTGTCTGATTCCATGCCAGTGAATAACAGTTCCCTCAGTGAAAAGCTTGTTGGTGAGAGCAATGTCAAGAATGTCACCAACTTCAGCCCTAATAGTTGGGCCTGGAAACTGGCCGTTGATTCCCATCACAACGTGTTCCAAGCAATCTGGCTTTCTGATCATGTACTCCACATCAAACTTGTAGTGCCTCACTCTTCCTCCAAGTGATAATTCTACCAAACTCAACCATATTATGCACCCAACAAAAAGAGCTTTCAAGCTCATTATTGTGTTAATTTTTCTGATCAGGAGAAACCCTTCTCAATTAGCAGAAGAAGCTATTTGGTGAACAAATTAAGGAAATGATGAAAGATATAGAATTATGAATAAAAGAATAATAGGTATAGAGGATCGAGGTTGTATTTGGATGGTGGCACCATTGCATATATGTATATATAGGGGAAGTAAAGCCGAAAAGGTGCTTTGAAATTTCACATCGTGATGCTAGAGTTGTTTTTCTAGTTATATTAATATTAGTAATATATTGCCAAACTGATAAAAAAAAATATTAATTTTGGCAATAACGCGTGCAACTTTTTTGAATGCATGAAGCCATCAACTTTCAACTGGATCGCCATATAGTCCTTTTTTAATAAGATTTAATTGTACTTTTATTTTTAATTTTTTAATTTTTGGTAAATTTTTTATCCCAACTTTCTAAGTTGGCACATTTTACTCTAATTTTTAAGAATTTTACAAATTTTATCTTCCATTATTTTACTACTAATATAATTGTATTTTTTATTTTTTTTATTTTTGGAAAATTTAATCTCTAAATTTTTAATTTTTTGACAATTTTTTTTTAACTTTTGTGTTTATTAATGAAAAGGATAAAATCCCTAAGATTCTTAACAATTAGAATAAAATGTGTCAAATTAAAATTAAAGATAATATTCTCAAAAAAAATTGAAAGTGGCAAGTGTAATTAACACTTTTCATAACAAGCTAGAGAATTAGGTTGGCTAATAGCCTAATAATACATTATTGCTGGGCATCTTACGCAAGAGCGAGGTGACAAAGCCATATTACAAGGAAGCCATTGCTTATTATTTTAGAGAAAAAAAACACGGTAGATAGAAATAAGAAAAAGACAAAATGGAGAAAAGAGAAATAGGTAACACTTCTCCACCTTAGCCCAACCCTAGAATTAATAAATAGAATTTGTGCATTTATTTGTTAATTTAAAGACATCAATCATATATATATATATATATATATATATATATATGTATTATAAAATTTTTAGAGTCATCAGATTAAAACTTTAATTTGACAACTATCGTTCATCTTATTCAAATATGTAACTTCAACTTTACAATTTTTGAATGATTTGATTAAAACTTTAATTTTATAATAATTATTGATAGAATTTAATTTGTGATATAAAAGTAATTGACGATTATCATTTTTTAAAAATAATGATTTACTATTATTATAATTATTATATTTTATATATATTATTAAATCAAAATAGAGAAATCTAATAAAACAAGAAATAATGTAGTATCAATTTAAAAAAAAATAAAATAATTATTTACTTTTGTAAACTAATTATTAAATAATTATTTAATATATTAAATTATCTATGTATATTAATAATTTATACACAAATTTAAAATATTTTATAAAATAAAATTCAAACTCTTTTAAAATATGCACACGCGCGGTAATATCTTTGTAAAACCTATATCTCAATTATCTATTATATGTAAAGGAGACTTGAAGAATTATGAATCATTAGATCAATTTTTTAATTTGACAGTAAGCATATATTTAATTCAATATATCTTAAAGAGATTTGAACAATTGTGAGTCGTTAGATCAAAATTTTGGTTTGACAACAATCATTTATTTAATTTAAAATATGCTAAGGAAATTTGAATGTTTGTGAGTTGTTAGATCAAAATTCTAATATGACAACAACCATTAATTTGATATAATATAATCTAACAATAATGCATGTAAACTTTTGAAGAAAAAAAGGTATTAATCTCATTAATTTTGCATAATCATTATATTTACTAAAATGAAATTTGTAAACATCAATTAAGAATTATAATATATATTAGGATAAATATTCATTTTCGTTATTAAATGTGTAGAACACTGACAAATTCGCCTCTGAAAGATGAAAATTCATATTTTAGTCCCTAAAAGTGTAAAAAGTGTGACAAATTCATCTTCCCGTTAAATTCTATCCATTAATTAAAAAGCCTACGTGGCACAGAGAGACAAAAATGCCACAAAAATGATTTTCAACATGGCTGCTAAATAGATTTTGGACGAAAATGTTAGCAAGTTACCATTGGACGAAAATGTCTAAGTTACCATTGGATGAAAATGTCAGTATGTTACCATTGGACCAAAATGTAAGTAATTTTTCTATTTGACCAAAATGTCAATAAGTTACCATTGAAACAAAATGTCAGTAATTTTTAATTGGATCAAAATGTCAATAATTTCTTTGGACCAAAATATCAGTACATTTCCATTAGACCAAAATGTCATTAAGTAACCATTTGACCCAAATGTCAATAATTTTCATTGAATCAAAATGTTAGTAATTTTTGTTGGACGAAAATGCAGTACATTTCTATTGAACTAATTCGTCATATCCGCAAATTTCGTTTCATTTAAGGTAAAATATAATTTAAGGGTAAATCTCCCTCATTTTTTAATCGTTGCAAGTATAATAATATCATTACAATAATCCCTTAAAATATAGGAAAACAAACATAAGTTAAAAGAAACATAATAATAACCCTAATATTGATTAATAATATTAATAATTTGTCACAATAGTATATGAATATTTATTTTGGATATTTTCTATTGTGACAAACAAATTATGGTTATTAATCAATATTATGGTTATTATTATATTTCTTTTAACTTATGTTTACTTCCCTATTATTTTAAGTGATTATTGTAATGTTATTATTATGTTTGCAATGATAATAAAGGAGGAAAGATTTACCCTTAAATCATATTTTACCTTTAAATGAAATGAAATTTGAGGTATGACAAATTAGTCCAATAGAAATGTAGTGTCATTTTGGTCCAACAAAAAATTAGTGACATTTTGGTCCAAAAAATAAATTATTGACATTTTGGTCCAATGAAAAATTAATGACATTTTTGTCCAATAATAACTTGCTGATATTTTCGTCTAAAATCTATTTAGCAGCCATGTTGACAATCATTTTTGTGTCATTTTCATCCTTTGTACCACATAAGCTCTTTCATTAACGGTAACGGACGAAAGTTAACAGAACGACGAATTTGTTACACTTTTTAGGACTAAAATTTGAATTTTCATCTTTCAGGGACGAATTTGTCAATACTCTACATATTCAAAGACGAAAATGACTATTTACCCTATACATTATTATAAGTTATATTTTTAAAATAATGAATTAGACGTTTAAGGTTTGAAACATATAATAAAGTAATAAACTAAATTATATAATTTTTCAAATTATATTAATTAAAAGTAATGAGTTTAGGAGTTTCACACCTATAATCAAATAGTGCTTAAAGTTTTTTGAACAAATGTTTCATGCTCTTATATTACATCCCAATGCCTGATCATGCCATTTTATAATTTATTTTTATTAAATTTTTTTATTCATAGGAATTAAATACGATATCATAAAATTTATAACACTTATATACATGTTCAACCAATTGAGTTAAATCATCTTAGTAATTATTCTTAGTTTTACAAATAAATTATTTATATATTTTTCTCTTATATATTTCACAACTTGAAAACAACACCCTCGTGACAAGGAAGGTAATCATGTGAATTAAACATAAAAATATTTCACTTTCTTCTTTCATATTACCTAACATCATTGCAACTACTATAAAAAGGGTATTTTAAGGCGTGTGTTTTAAAACGGTTGTGGGATACTTGTCTTAGAATGGTGCATGGTGGCAATTTTGTAAATAAGTTGGCAAGTTCAAAGACGGTTGTCAAATAACCATGTTTGAAACGTTAGTACAACGACGGTTTTGAGTGCAACAGTCGTGCTTTTCTAGTAGTTACTTCAAAACGACGATGGATACCATAGAAAATTGTCTTCGTTTTGTATGTCCAAACGAACACGGTCCACATCAAAGACAGTCTTCGTCTTCACTGTGTCTAAAAATACATGCGTGACCTTTGTTGCCATTTCCATCGTAGCCCTAACAAAGCATACTCTTATGTGTTTTCTCACTGCACATTCTGGTTCCATGCGAGTCTTATTTCCAGGCATGCCTGCACACACATTACAATTAGGGTTATCTTGTAAGGCTATTTAGCTTACATAGGGTCATGGTCTTATAATGTTGTCGCTTGAAGTAATGGATTATATGTTTCACCTTACGGTATAAGGCCGTGTTTGGATAATTTTCTCCGTTAATACTTCTAAGAGAAGAAAATAAGAATCAATAATGAGAAGAAAAAAAAAGACAGCTCCTGTAACTAACATAAGTTACACTTTTTCAGTTCCAATAACCTTGTATGCGTATGCCAAATGGGTCGTCATTTCTATTGGGTTGGTTTTGTGAGGAATTATAAATTTAAATATATTAAGAACTGTGTTTTTTTTTTTTTTGCAGGAAATGTCTAGTACAATCTAAGATTGTGATATTGTTATCTCTGCAACCCATAAGAGTATTCAAAGTTCTATTGCTATCATCTTTTACCAAAGAGGGACAAAACCCAGGAAGCAAGGCAAGGTTCCAAACTATGTAGATGACACTAGACTAGTGCGTTAAGACTTAGTCACCATTATTACGAATCTATATGCACCTTAGAGTATTGCGGTATACATATAAATTGAAAAATGGATTTTGGGAAAATATGTGATTGAACAAATAAATAACCCATCTTCATCCATTGCAATTATTAAATTACTTGCTTGATATTTTTAATCAATGAGAACCGTATCTTTTATGGCTAATTATATTATTAATTTGAATGCTCAACTGAAAGAATATTTAGAATCTCCTGCAACTGCTACAGATGGACATATTCTAGATTTATGAAATATAGGGTGCCACTAATGGGAAAATACAAATCATGATTAGGTACACTAACAAAGTGGGAGCATGCTAGTTATCAATTAGTACTACGATTAAAACAGTAGTTCTAACTGAATGGATAAAACGAATTTATTGTATGCATTTTGTCTTGTGATATGAAGATGATATTCTCTTAATTGGTTTACTTTGATAATTCATTTGATGCCCTGCCTGTGAATTGAATAGGGAAACTGGAACTACTTTGTGTTGAGCTGTGACAAGAGAAATCCAAAGGTAGAAGCTGCTCATTTGGAAAAAGCCAAACAACTTCATACCAGAGTAGGTGTTTTGATGTTTATTTTTGTCTATGAGAATGACAGTTATACGCTTGCATTTTTTTTCGTTACTTTTGAACTGTTGGTTTATAGTTATATATATGTGCTTACAATATCTCCATTAGTCATAGCATTTCATTCAATTGATATGCATAGAAAATTACAAATAAATTGAATGTTGCTAATTGGGAACATATTAAGCAGCAGGTTGAGTTGGTTCTTCATATGGTCATGTAGCTTGTATGAACAAATAGTGAGGAGTTTAATTGATGTTGCCTTCATTCTTCATAATTGTAACTAACTTTTAGCATAATAGTTGTGCATTGTCTATGTAAAGGCGCCATGACCTGTGTTCAATCAGTGTTCATAGTACATATTTCAAATGGCATATGCACCACTTCATTCACCCACCTAAAAGTGCCAACCAAACCATACAAATCAATTTTCATAAAAAAATAGTAGATGAAAGCACATCTAAATTAATTTTATCTTAAGAAAGCACGTAAGAGTAAAAAAAAGGACATCCATTACTTTCCCTGAACCTCTTGCAATTTTGACTAAAGCATAATGCTGCTTTACAAGCTTGCGTAGTTTTTCTTTCTCAATTGAGATCCTGAGAAAGATAGAGTTTCAGGTCACTGTACTAAGCTCTAACAACCTCTAACTCTGATTGCAAGACTCTAACTCCTATTTGTTTTTAATCCTTAAGATGTCTCATTCTGTGTTGCTCATTAACTCATTGTTCTGCCTCCTTCTTCAACAATGCAATTGTACCCACCAATTCATTTATTTCCACAGTTCCTTTTTGTATGAGTGCCTAAGATCCCTCAATTCATTTTGATTAGCCTCCAAGTCAGTTGTTAAAATATCTTTTCCTTCTACCTGATCATGTAAGCATCAAATATCCCCATTAAGCTTTCCATTCTCAGTTTTTAGTAACGCGATGTCATCAGAGAAATCCTTCATAACTTGCTTCTCTTGCTTCTTCTGATTTTGAAGCTGCTTCGACTTGTCCTTAATTTCCAACAACATATGTTGTATCTGAATGCTAAATGGTCATTTTTCAGTCATGAGGATAATCAATGGTTGTTGGTGATGTATGTTTGAGTGCATGTGAGAAAATTAATTGTTTATTTTATTAGCTAGGTAGTTAGGGGGAAGGGAAATGGTTAGTATCAAACCTTCTTCCTCATTTAGATACAACTGTTACTGGGACTAGACAAGTTGTTGTTTTATTAGTATTGGGACTAGACAAGTTCTTGTTTGTAAGGTGAGGTATTATAATAATATAAGGGATAAGTTAGAAAGGTTCAAAATAGCCGACAAATTCATAAGTTCTATAGGATACCTGTTTGGAACAGGATTTGGAGGGTACCACTCACAAGATGTATTTTGATATTCTGGAGATTCACGGCAAATTAGTCGATATGCTTCATTCCTTATAAAGTTCATCTTTTTATGACCCTTATGGCCTATACTCATCATATTTTCTCTGTTTCTTGTAATCAATTACAAGATACCATACCATTATTTTTCCTGTAGTTGTAATTGTTGTGGTTTGATTCCTTAGAGTAATAAGATATGATTAGTTTGCTACAGCCTTGGAGAAAATTGCTAGAAATAAGACCTGTAATGAGTTTTATATATGTCAGCTTTGTTTCTTTATATGATTGTTGTGCGTGATAATTCCAAATTCCGCAGTTTGCTTCTTATATTGTGTTGTTGCCAAGCCATATTTTACTATAAAGATGGAGCTCATGAGGTATGCTTTTGACAATTATGTTTTTTTTAAACATGTTCTAATTCGTGCTTTGCTCCTTATTAGGTTATTTGGACATGACACTTATATGTGGGCTTATTATGGAAATAACTGTATTTTCTATAATTAAAATTGGAGCTTTTACACTAATGGTCGTCAATAAAAATTTTACAACTGAAATTTCAATTCCAATAATTGAATAAACATTAAAGCATTTAAAGAGCTGCATTTTTCTTATGAGCAAATTTATTATTGAAAAGGAAGCAAGGCAGAACCAGTACAAGATGTACCAAGTTCTGCATACTATAGCATACTTGTATAAGTTACAATAACTTGAAGACCTACATGTAAGTTTTGTCTTATTTTTAAGGGGGAGGTACAACCATCCTAAACTCATTCACTATCAAGGTACATTCTTGTTTTTTCCTCTATTTAATTAATGATGGAAATAAAAATGAAAAATGTAAAACAAGTCTGGCAATGAATTTTTGCATGAGGTGGAAAGTATTGTCTTTTTTTATGAAAGTATGTTCTTTCAATGACAACTGCATGATTTTTTTTTATTTTATTTCTGTCCAACTTGGTTACCTACACCCTTAGGCTATTCAAATTTTACTTTAAAATTAAAGTTTAAATTAACATTTTTTAATAAAAAGTACAGGTTATTGGATAGTAACAAATTTTAAGAAAAAAATAAAAATATTTAATTAACTATTTTACCTTAAAAGACCATTTGAAACTAAAACTGCCCTGTTATTTTTCACACTTATTAGTTCACAAATCACAATGAAATAGAAAAAAGGAGGCTAAAATATTGCACAACTTATTTTTAAGAATCATTTCAATTAATTTTTCAGAAAGCTATTTTTCCTTTTTTACTCTTATGAACACTAAGTTAATTTCTTAATTTTTAAAAATTTTCTCTAAATATATCTTTATCTAGTTTCTCCTTAATTTTAAAAAAAATACAGAGAGAATGAACATATTAAATGAAAACTCTTTTTATTATGAAACATGATAGTTATAAATATAAATTATTAAATCATATTGGAATAGTCAATATTAAAAGAAAAATATAAATAACCTTTTTGTTCAGGAGAAAACATAACCTTTAGTTTTGATGTCTAATAGGAATACACTGTTTCAATAGTCTCAGTTGTGTATCAAATTCCGTAATGATTTTGCAATTGTATAGCATTAAATCTTGTTTGGATGTAGAATTTTCTATTAAAAAAATTGTGTTTTGTGATGAAAGGAATGATTATCAATTTCAATTGGGGAGTGGGGACATTATCTTCCAGATATTGTGTCATGAATCAACTATCTTTGAAAGCTAAAATTGTTAGGTAGAGATATATGAATTACTTTATACTTTATAACATCTCTAACCCACTAGTCATGAGCCAATTGGACTTAAAGTGTGAACAAGGTATAGACCATTTACATTGTGTTTGAGTTTGACCTTTTTTTTATTTAGAATAATAGGGGTGAGAAGGATTTAACTTTATATCACATGCATAGAAGTTGAATACCATGTCATGAACTAATTAGCTCAAAAGTAAATGATCTTAGAAGGGGTTGTTAGCTTTTAGTAGGGGGCAATATGTTAACAGAAATGAAGGGAGGGTGTTGGGTCATGTATTGGGATCTTGTTCTTTGTTGTTGGGTTGCAATGGGGTTATTCTGTTAACTCATAATTTGTTTTTGCATTGTTTTGGTTATTCTGTTATTGCAATATTCATTTTTATTATAAGACTTGTTCTTGGAGTAATTCTGTCTCATGAAAAACTAATGTGGTTTTGCAATATTTGATTGTGCATATATGCACTGACAAGGAATTTAAAACCAAAATCAGATGTGTACAATTATGGTGTTGTATTTTTGGAGTTGCTCAGTAGTCGGGTACCTGTTGATATGAAGAGACCTCAAGGGGAAGGTGTTCTTGTTTCTTGGTCTCTCATGGCAGATGTTGTGTAGTCATTGGTTCCACTGGTGAAGACTAAAAAAGGTAGGCAGTTGCTCTAGTTTCAATTCCCTGAGTTGTCCCCTGGCCCAACATTTTGATGCATGTAACATATTGTCAACATTTAAATGAAGGATAAGTACATGCTTACCAGACTAGATTTTGTATTGTATGTTTGGTAGTTGTCGTTTCTTTGTAATCTTAAATAGACTTTCTAAGACGGTTCTCTAAAAAATCATCTTAGAGAGTGACATTTCTAAAACGGTTCTTTCAAAAAATCGTCTTAGAAAGTAACGTTTCTAAGTCAATTCTTCAAAAAATTGTCTAGAAAGTGGATTTCCTAAGACAATTCTTAAAAAAACTGTTTTAGAAAACACACTTTCTAAGACGGTTTTTTGCAAGAACAATCTTAAAAATGTCATTTTTAATTTTTTTAAAAACAAAAAATATATTCTAAGTCGGTTTTATTTAGAACCAACGTAGAAACGCATGATTCTAAGACGGTTTAAGAATCGTCGTAGAAAGTTAAGACTTTTCACAACGTTGACTTCAAAGATAGTTCAACAGTCGATGTTGAATGGCCTAAATAACAATGTAGAAGATCATTTTTGTAATAGTTGCATCACAAAAGTTGAATCATCTTCACATCTTTTTTACATTTTCTTTCTCTTAATATGTTTTAGTTTTCTTATAATTAATAATGACAATTTTTATGTAGGTAAAGAGGAGAATATGCTTATGGTAGTGCATCATCTATTGAATTTGGTGAGTAATAGAGATTAAAAGCGGAGAAAAAAATCATCTACTACTTTAACATCATATAACAATTAATTATGTATATAATCTTACTTTATCTTTTTATTATTTTTTATGATCTCTTTTCATTTTTTACGTTTCTCATTTTACTATTTACTATTGTGTTATTTTTACATTTTGATAATTATTGTTAAGATTCTTCAAACATATTCTTTTTTTTTTCTTTTACTACTACTACTACTATATTATTTTTTTTCACTTTAAACAAAATAAATCAATAATCTAAACTTTACTTTATATCTTCAACTTACAATATTTTTTTGATTTAACAAGAAATTTTACTTTGTATATATCTTCAACTTACAATTTATTTTATTGTTTAACATGATGTAAAGGGAGCTTAATATTGTTATAACTCTACTTATTATTCATTAATTTTCTTCTTTGTTATAATTTTTATATACTTTACTTCATATAAATTATTTTTATAGTCAATTTTCTTCTTTTGTTTACACATATTGATTGTATAATTCATTTTATACTGATTTAATTTTGTACGGAACTTATTATTTTTTTAAAAAATATTATTACAACATACTAAAAAATACATAAAAGTTAATTTTTATTTGATTTTTCTCCTAAATTAAGAATATAAAAGTCATGGCTAATTTTATTCATTTAGTATAATTATATTAGTCTTTCAAAATTGAACACTATAATTTTAAGGTGTTATGAATTTAAACCTTAATAATAATAATAATAATAATAATAATAATTTCTTTATAACTTTTAACATTATGTTTTTTTAAATAATTTCAGACCATAAAAATAATAAGCATCCATTAAGTATCGTGTATATATAAGTTATAAAGTATGTAAAATAATGAAATTAAATATAAAAATAACATTGTCTTTTTTATTCTACTTAGAATGATAAAAATATTTAGTAACCTATGGAAAGTAT